>CAWUFW010031404.1:0-15593 GCA_963921515.1 Calotriton arnoldi | reverse complement strand
TCCACAAAGCCGGCAGAAACACAGCTGTTGTCCTAAGACTACGGTTGATCAGACGGGAGAACCTAAAATTGGCACACCACATCTGGCTCTCCGTGTTGAGGAGCATCGTCAATTCACATTCACTTCACGAGCGAAATACCATCTAGACAGCATCTCCTCAGCTCTGGTTAATGCTTAATCCCTTTTCATGTTTGTGCTCTCATCATTCCCTTCTCCATTGTCTTCCTCATTTGTAAAGATCTTCCAAGGAAGAGAAACTGTGCGTAATGTGATGCTTCAACCTACACAGCGTGAACAGAAAAAGACAAACAAACAGCCCATGTCCTTTACTTGCGAAGTCAATAAGATTTAATAGTAGCCACACACCGAGTCTCTGGTCTATCGCCATGTTCCCACCATTTGCTCCGTGAGGCACTGATGCAGGGGTGGCTGTCTGCCTTCCCAGCCAATGACCGGGCAGATTTTGCCCGCCTCTGGCCGCCACAGCATCTCCGCGCCGCTGGTAAAAGCTGACAGGCGCATTAGCGCTGCGCCGCGTGATTGTCAATACCTTCCTTCGCGCCTCGTATTCTGGCCGTTGATCCTCACAAACAGACAGCGCAAAGCGGCGCAGAGTCTCGCCGCTGCTGACAGGCGCATGCCGCCGCCGGTGATGGGTCAGCACCTTCTTTCTCGCAAGCTCGACTTGGCTGTTGAGTCTCACAGCAGACAGCGGCGAAGCGGCAAGAGTCCGCCGCCGCGGTGTTGACAGGCGCACAGCCAGCGCCGGGTGATGGTCAGCATCTTCCGCCGCTCATACGTTGGAGTCCACATCAGCAGAGCCGCAGCGCGCATCCACACATAAAGACAGGCTTTTGTTGAACGCTGCCGGGTGATGGTCGCTACCTTCTTCGCTCAGGATTCTGGCTGTTGAGTCCACAAACAAAGCAAGACATTTGCCTCATTTTGCCATGCTGCTTTTGTAGCCAACATCAACCCCTAATTGCTGATTTTCCAGTCCTGCTTTAATTCGCCACTGCTCAACAGATCGTGTCCAACTGTTTCGACCACGAGGGAGATCTACCAGCAGGCCTTACTATGATAATATATGAGCCGATAGGGAATTGCCAGGATCAATAGAGACATTTTCGCTGACGTGTCATCCACCATTGTTTTCTTCCGAGCAAAATCATCAAGTTTAAAGAAATTGCCTTGTCCGCGCCGTATAGTTAAAAACGGATCTTCTACTGCTGATACAAAGTATCCACGATTGAAGGTAAGAGCTGATAACTGAATGGAGTACTAAATGCATGGCGTTTGTGAAAAACCAGATTAAACATTTATATCCGACCACTTTGGAGATCTAATACTGAGGCTATCGACAGAATCTGATTTTCTTTCACATTAAATTCATAAAAGTTGAAATAGACCGTAAGTTCTGCTTGTAAATAGTATTCTTTCAGACGCAGGGCGAGAATGTTGATCTTCCACTTTTTCATAGTACAGTGTGAGCACGGGAGTTTTTTTATGCCATAAAAATGATGTAAACAGCTGACTCCCATTTTTAAAAAATGAATTGTCCACACGAATTGAAAAATAGAAATTGAACAGTGGAAGCACGCACATTTTGATAAGAAGACCAGCGAGAATAGCTAAGGAGAGAATCCCATCTTTGTAATGTCCCGAACTTTGCCGCAATAGTAAATAAATTAATCATATAATTCCGAAATAAATGACAGAAACTTCAGATAATTTTTTTGATTCAAATGGTAACACTAAAATATCGGGTGTAAGTTTAGGGTGCACGAATCACAGCAAAATTAATTGTTTTCTTTATTAATTTTATATCTAAGCTTCAATCCATCATATCGTGCTCGCCTTCTCGCTTTTTAGATGAAAGCATGATGGTCATCGCTAATTGATTTTGCTCATAGTTGAGTTTATGGCAGATATCAGTATTATTTACTGCTACGCATATGCCTCAATAGTGCACAGTGTCGGGATAACGTGGCATCTCACTGTTCCTCTCTTAACTATCATTTCGTTGCCCCGAGTAGCACATTGGTTAATATTGGGCTCTTCATGCCGCATAAAGCTTTTCAACCAATCAATAATTTTGAAGGAATGCCACTTAACAAAATATAAAATAAAAGTTTCTTAAATGACCAACAGTTTTTCAGTTTGAAGAAAGTACCACGCGGTGGCTGCCGGGAAACGAGAGCCCACTAAAAATGTGTAAAGAGCTCGAAGTTCATCGCAATAAAACCATTCCTGATCAGATGTGGTTAAATGCGAAGTTATCAAGTACGACACAGTTTTGCACGACTTCCATAGTCGAATTAAAAATAAGATGCCACGATATGAATTAGTCTGCCAGCTTTTACCTTTTGTGAAACAAACTGATTCCTCCTAAAGAGAGAGAATCACCTTCGCTAATTGAATTTCGTTGGTCAAAAGAAAAGTCTCACTGTTTCTGAAAATCATGCTACACAAGCTTTGCCATTCGAAGATTTCTTTTGTACCGGCTACGATATTCTATTTTAAATTCAGTTAAAACATAATTATTTTCCGAAGAAATTTCAAAGAGGCTTATCTATAGAATGATTATGGCCATACATCCTTTCATACGTTGCACATTGGGCCTACAATATCCAACATCTCAGAGCCTGAAATAGGCATTCAGCAATATTTGTTACAGATCGTTTCTGTTTCGCCATGCCAGTGTCGGTGTAGCTCTCTCATAACGCTTGCCTGTCTGAATAGACACTACCTTAGCATAATAATATTGGCCAGATTTGCTTGTCGGGCGATATTGATCGAGTGAGAGGCGGTTGGTCAAGAAGAATCGCGAAGACTTGCCGTCGGTAAAAGATTCTCCTCTTTCTGCCCTCGAATTTCGCGCCTTTAGTGACAGGCTCACTTAAAAAAACGTTTTAATGGTCCTCAGACAACACGCGGGAAGCTGACACATTTCTCTCAGGGCCTCCTTCACTCTCTCTATTTTAACATAGATACCCACTTTTCTGCCATTGATTTATTCAGCCGCCATTTTTAAAAGGCTTAGCATTTTGCCAGTTCCACCCCAGCGACATCATAAAGGACGAGTTTCAGCTTTCCGGGAGTGGCTTGAGATTTGAAACAAACACCTAGAAATAAGAAAAATAATACTGCACAGGGAATCTCCCCTGAAAAACAGGTATAAGAATTAATTAGTAATCACAAGGATCCACCACAAGCGTCGCATTATAGTTTGAATATTTGAGAGATTTTGCTTAATGTCTTCTTTTGCTTGATAAATACCGATTTTCGGAGCCCATTAATGCATTAAAATCTCTCCCACTATTGGTCCCGAGACTGGAATTAGACTCTAGGCGCTTGTCGAGCCGATAAACTGGCGACATCTTCTGTCTCAATCTCAGGTGACTAACACATTGATCATCACTTTGCCCGCAGCCTTTTTTACTAAGAAAACGCTGTCTTTCGGTTGCCGAGATGAGGAAAATCTCTCTATAGCTGCCCATTTAAACATTGAAATCCTTCATTTCTGCGATATATGTTCTCTTATAAGATAGCGACTTGGTTCTCTGCTTTAATTCAGGTTGATTGCTCTCATTTTCTTCTTATTATTGAGTGTTATCATCGCAACGAATCATTTTTTTAGAAAGATTCTCTCATTTCATTTAATTTATGATAGTCCAAAGGAAAAAAACTACAGATTTAGCACACACAAACCACGACCAACAAGATAATAGTTCTCTATTTGGGCTCTGTTCTCTGTAACTGAACAGATGTAATTAGTCAAATTAGTGGTTTTCATTTTTTTCCTGGGCTTTTGTTTCGCACCCCACTCCAGCCTCGAGATGGCCGCCTTGCCAGAGTCCGATTGTTCTGCACCACCACTAGCAACAATGATTTGTTTGCAGCTGAGAGACCTTCACGCCTACACTTCCTTCCTAAACTACAAAGCAATACAAATCAACTTTTACCATCACAACCTTTCCGCTCTTCACTGTTAACCAAAGACCAGCTTGAACCATTAAGGTTTATCAAGTCTGATACCGCGCTTCGTAACATTGCTAAAGATATGAAATTTCCGCCCCACTCGCCAAATTGCCGAGCTGTGCTTCCTTGCCTTAAACAAATGAAAGCATTTGACAAAATATTCCGCCATGCTGCGGAGGCCACATATCTGAAGATGCGACATAGTGGGACTTCGTCGGTGAGAACTGTTCAGAGCACGCCAGATGCTCCTGACCTAAAGTCTTCCAAAGCTGACTACATATATTAGCAGGAGATGTGCAGAACTCCGATGAGCCCACACACATCCTCACAATTAGAAGCGACATTTTCTCAATTGTCTGGAGCTCGATCTTCGAGAATCATAGCACACCATAAAATAAGACAATTACAACACACCATACACAAATAAAATACCCATTTTTGAAGAAACAATCATCGCCTATTTCAGCAGTCACAAGATTGAAAGGGGGCGGCTGTGTTTTTAAAGGAGCAAAGTTCGTCATATTAGCAGCATGCTCTTTTCTTTAAAAAAATACTGGCTAATATTTACGCCATAAATATGCGTACTGTGCACGATTAGATATTTTTTTTAAACTCTTCACTAATCTCTGGTTTTTATTTTTTACGGTTCAGAGATCCAAAATATATCACAATATAAAATAGCAGCTAAAACACCAGTTGTGTTTCACCATGTTTAAAGATTAAGAAATTTATAAAAGAACAAAATCATCATATAAATTCTTGGGGCTGTATATGTTATTTCTTGTTCCCACACAATTGAGTGTTAGCTAAAGAATCACTTCATGTGCGCTCATGCCCACTATATAGCATGGGAGAAATCGAGATGCTAAAGGTTATTATTCTGGCTTGTAGTTTGCCGATAGTTGCTCAGACTTCTTAAATAATGTCCTGACCAGCTTGTTAGGTATAACTATTTTTCTCAGCACAGCACAAGGACAGAAAAAGTAAATGAAGCAGCACGGACATCAATGCCAGTATCACCTGAATGAAGAGTTTATGGGTGTCTTATACCTAACTGGGTGCTAGCCAGTGGTGGTGTAATTTCCTCAATTGTTACCAAACCCCGGAGGATGAGGAGATGTACTTTGTCATCCTGTGGACTGCTCCCACTTGATACTCGGTGAATATTTTTCAATACATTTTTTCGTTCATCTGTGATGCCGTTTTCGATTTTACCAAAGCTTTTCATCTCTACTTCCCTCAATAAAGAACGCAGCGAATAAACCACTTTAGAGACTTGGCTTCCGAGGGAGCCCAAGAGTTCTTTGGGCCACGGTACCCAGCCTGTTACCGCCTGTCTCATAATAAAAGGAAATATTTTAAAAATTACTTTATGCTTTACTTGCTTGCACAAATCCAGAAAGAGCGAACCAAGGGTGTGACACGAGGCCAACTAATGATCTATGAAATCGATTTTCTACTGTTGGCAGAGCAGTGTAAAACCACACTGCCATTTCACTAAAGAGCCCCTGGTGCCAGATTCAAGGTTGATACCTGCTCAGAGACCGTACTCCATGGATTTTGCTTGAGGCGTGATCGATGGATAAGTTGTACCTTGCTTTTTCACCTGTCCCACAGGATGGGTAAGTCAATACTCAAATAATTCTTCAATCCTTGCTCTGCTACCAGCTCATCGATCTGTCTTCACTAATCCTCAATTTCAGTTGAAAACTTCAAATTTAGTTTTGTAGCCACGAATTGCTCTCTGTCTCAAAACTTTGTGCCGTTTAAAAGCGTTTGTTCGTAGATTTCGAAATACCAGGTATATCGGCGTAATGCCGAACTTACGCGATCTATTTTGGCGCATCGCACTACCTCGCCCAAACACCAATCATACCATTTATGAAGATAAAAAGATGGGTGCCAACACAGCTCAGCCTTACCACGCCACCGGGAAGGTTTCGCCGCTTGTTGCGATTGCGCAGAGCCTCAGAGTGTAGATAATTAAGATGTTTAAAATACTTATCGGGAGCCAGCTCAATCATTTGCTACTCTCCAAAAAGCTTCTCGCGAGTCTGTCAATGTTGCATGCTAGCGACGGACGTTAAGATAGAAGCAGCCACTTCTTTCACACACTTCTTCAATAAATGAGAACACTTGTCTGTATTAATGCTCTCTTCTTGCAGATCACTCATCTTCCACTAATTTGACCTGCTCTAGCCTCCAAGCCATGTACTTTGGGAGCCGATCAACAAGCAAGTTTAGGTCTATAACTCGCTGCGAGATCTATCCCCTTTAATCGGGAATTGCTATTCACGAAGGTGGAATAGCGCCTGCAAAACAGATTGGGACATCACCCTATATATTGTTCCACAACACTTATATCTTCCTATACAAATCATTGGGTATTTGAGCCCAATGGGCATGAGAAGGAACATTGGTGATGAAATCACGTTGTTTCTGGCAGAAATCAGCCTCTGTCAGGAGCTTCCCAGATGGGGCCCACTCTCCAGGCTCCTCCATAAGAGTCATCTCCATAAAGGAAGAAGAACCTGTCTCCTCTGCTGAACTGCGTAGCTCAAGGGCTTCTGTTAAAGCAAGCAAAGAGCTCCTTCAGAACCCTTAGAATCCTCGATCAACCAGAGCAGTGTGTGAGGTTCCACCTTTTTTACACACTAATGGCTCTTACTCCACTCTGCTATTGCTGAGATTTCGCCTGATCCTCGCTAAGCCGCCATTACTTCTGCCTTCCCACAGCATGAATTGAACCAGGACTCTTGCACATGTTGCTGTCTTCACTCAGAATCACCGATTCTCAGTGTCTTCATCTTCACTAAAAACAAATCATGCAGGTGCCCTGCGACGTTGATCATCAGGAATTCACCAGTCACACACCCTGCCTGCTCCTTGTCTCACTACTCTGCGCTTCTGATGCTCACATGCCCATCTCATTTCTGATCATTGGTTCTAGTGAAAGGTTCCACTGTGATTTGTCGTATATTTGAGCTAGTGTTCTCTATAGACAAAAGCACAGCGGTGAGGATGGTCACTCTCCGACCCACTACTTCCATGCCCACATAGGGGCCAAGATCGGGTAATTAAACAGGTCGGCCCTGAGCCGAGTTGCCCGGCCTAGGTGTGTTCCTCTGCTTATCCGACTTTGACCTTACCATTACGCTCTAAGCCATGCCGTTGCTAGCGCCACATTTAAGTAAAGCTTCGATCATCTATTGTTGGGAGATCCAAAGGTGAATAGACATGGGTCCAGTCCAATTCATCAGGTCATAGGGAATTGAGGTGTTATTCGTGCGTACTTGTCTTCCTGCCATGCCGGGGACATTATCAATACCTCGACAAAGACATCGCCCATCTTTGTGGCCTGCAGTCGTCATTTGGGGCACCTACCTCCCATTGTGCACATTGTGTTCTGTTCCTTTTCCAGGTCAATTTCAGAAACAAGATGTTCCGTACACATTAGAAGTTTATTTAGCTCCTAACATCCCAGGTTAAAGGTCTACCCTGCTTTTTTTTGATTACCGATACTGAGAATCATGCCTTATAGTAACCAAACTCCATGCTCGTGGATTGCTATGATTTAATCCTTTTCCAGGAAACATGGAGTTTGGTTACCCCTTATAGAGATGGTTACTCAGCTTATGCAATTGATGCAAAGAGGAAAAAACAGGGTAGACCTTTTGGAGGTCTTGCAACCTGGGTTAAAACCAATTTAGGAGCTAAAGTAAAGCTTCTAAATGTGGATTCACAGGACATCTTGGCTCTAGAATTGACCCTGTTCAGTGGGTGGAAGGTTAGAATTTTTAATGTCTACAATAGAGTAGGTGCCCCAAATGACGATACAGATACAATCCGCAAGGTAGACGATGTCTTGTCGAATTATTCTGATAATATCCCAACCATAGTAGCAGGAGACTTAAATTGCACTTTTGAACCTCTTACCTCAATTCCCTATGACCTGATGGAGGATTGGGACCGTTTATGGTCTATTCCCCTTTGGATCTCCCAACAGTAAGATGGTCGAAGAGAGCTGCCCAAGTGTTGGCGCTAACTCTTCAGCATGAGCTTAGAGCTATTAATGGTAGGTCAAAGTCGGACTCAAACGGGGAACACACCTATAATAGGCCGGGCAAAACCAGTAGAATTGACTACTGTTTAATTACCCCTGATCTTTGGCCCCTATTGGTAGACATGGAAGTAGTGAAAAGATCGGAGAGTGACCACCATCCTCTCGCTATTAGCTTGCTCTATAGAGGGCCCACTTAAACCAAATACTCTGACAAATCCTGAAGTAGGTTTACTCACTAGGGCTAATGATCAGAAAGCCCTGAGATGGGCATGGGTTGAGAGACATCCGGAAACACTAGAAATAGTAAAGATCAAGGCAAGGCAAGTTATTAATGACTTGAGTGATTCCTGCCCGATCGAAGCCATTAAAAATCTAGGGCACCTGCATGATTTGTTTTTTAGTGAGGTAAGAGGCTTACTGAGTCAATCCAAAAATTCTAGTGGTAAAGGGGGCCAACGTAGTGGTAGCAAGCATGGTACCAAGAGTCCCTGGTTCAATTCATACTGTAGGAAGGCAAAGGGGGCGCTTATTGGTGCGCTTAAGCGAGGGATCAAGGCAGAAATCTCAATATGTAGAGTGGAATACAAAAGAGCCATTGGTGGTGCTAAAAAGGAGTGGGAGGACTTGCTTTGGACCTCTCTACACACTGCTCTGGTTGATCGAGATTCTAAAGGGTTCTGGAAGAATGCTGCTTGCTGGCTTAGGGGGAAAGCCCCACCCTTGAATACACAGTTCAACCAGAGGAGTGGGTTGCGCATTTTGGCTCCCTTTATGGAGATGACTCTTGTATAGCTAGGGAGGGCCTGGAGGAGTGGGCCCCATCTGGGGCTCACGACGAGGGAGACTTGGTTTTCACCCTTGAAGAAACTTTAACAGCAATTTCATCCTGTGTTCCTTCTCGTGCCCCCGGCCCAGACAGAATACCCAATGATTTGTATAGGGAAGATAGAATGTTGTGGAGCCAATATATAAATTTGATGTCCAATCTGATTTTGCAGGGCGCTCCTATTCCACCTTCATGGAGGATAGCGGAAATAGTTCCCATTTTTAAAAAGGGGATAGATCCTCACCCTTGAGTTATAGGCCCATAAGCCTTATTGATTCGCTCCCAAAAATTTTTGTAAGCAGGTTTTAGGCAGGGTCCAAAATTGGATAAAGGAAGATAATATTTTGAGTGATCTGCAGGCGGGTTTTCGCTCTAAGATTAGTACCCTGGACCAGGTGTTCCGCCTAATTTGTATTTATTGGAAAGAAGTGGCTGTGAAGGGTGGTAAGCTCTATGTAGCATTCGTCGATTTGCGTACAGCATTCGACTTAGTTTCACGAGAAAACTTTGGAGGGTGCTTCGTGAGTTGGGCATCCCGATAAATATTTTAAACATCTTAATTTATCTACACTCTGAGAATTCTGCACAGGTGAGATGGGGTCCCAACAACCAAGTAACAGAAACCTTCCCAGTCAAACGTGGAGTAAGACAGGGCTGTGTGTTGGCACCCACTCTTTTACTCTCTTCATAAATGGTGTAGTTGAGTGTTTAGACAGGGATGGTTGCGATGCACCAAAAATAGGGTCACGTAGGGTTCCGGCATTACTTTTTGCCGATGATACCCTGTTAATTTCGAAATCACCACAAGGACTTCAGCAACTTTTAAACGACTTTTTAAAGTTTTGTAAGGACAGAGGGCTTAGTTTAAATGAAACAAAAACTAAATTTATGGTTTTTAACAAGGGTAGAGGATTAGTGAAGACTAGACCGATGTGGGCTGGTAGCACAATCTTAGAGCAAGTTGAAGAATTTGATTATTTGGGTATTCGGCTTACCCCATCAATTAATTGGAGTTTACAGGTTGAAAAAGCAAAATTGCAACTTATCCATCAGTCTGCACATATAAGCAAAATCCATAAGAGTACAGTCTCTAGGCAGATTGCTCCAGCCCTTGAGATCTACAACACCAAAGTCTTGGGTGGGGTACTCTATGGTGCGGAGTTGTGGGGTTTTACTTCCCTAGCTGCTCTACCAACAGTAGAAAATCGGTTCCTTAGATCATTGGTTGGCCTTCCGGCTAGTACACCCTTGGTTCCTTTCTTCCTGGATTTGGCACAAAAACAAGTAAAGCATAAAGTGAATTTTAAAATGTTATCCTTTTGGTATAGGATCTGGACGGTAACTGAGCTGGAGCCTTACCGTGAGGCTTTAAAGGAACTCTTAAGACTCCCTCAGGTAGAATCTCTAAAGTGGTTTATTCACTTACGTTCTTTATTGGGGAGAGTAGGGATGGAAAGCTTTTGGTCGTGTCCAGAAACAATGATTGGCATCACAAGGGTGGAACTGAAAAAAATGTATTGGGAAAAAATATTCCACCAGTATCAAGTAGAACAGTCCACAGGATTGACAAAAGTTTTTTTATCTCATAAATGCACTCCAGGGTTTGAAGTAACAATTGAGGAAATTACACCACCACTGGCCCGAAAGTTGTTCCTACAGTTTAGGTATAAGACC
Source organism: Calotriton arnoldi (assembly GCA_963921515.1). Lineage (NCBI taxonomy): Eukaryota > Metazoa > Chordata > Amphibia > Caudata > Salamandridae > Calotriton > Calotriton arnoldi. Next base: position 5,049 of record CAWUFW010031404.1, on the reverse strand, counting down.
TTACCCACTAAACTCTTCTGTTCAAGGTGGTGCACTAGTATACCGGTTGATGATTTGTGTCCCGCGTGTAAATCTTCCCAAGAATCAATTGTTCATTTACTCTTTTTCTGTCCTTATTATATAATACTGAGAAAAAGATGGATTGTACCCCTATGTAAAGCTATTGGTCCAGGACATTATTTAGAAATTCTGAGGCAACTGTCAGTAGATACAAGTAGAATAATAGCCTTTAGCATCTCCCGATTTCTCCATGCTGTATGGATAAGACGGGCGAAGCTTATGAAGTGATTCTTTTTTAGCTAACACTTCAATTGTGGGAATAAAATGAAATGCTGTATAATACCCAGCCCAAAATTTATGATGGTTTTGTTCTTTTATAAATTTCTTAGTCTTTAAACATGGTTAATTTTAACTGGTGTTTTAATATATTTTATATTGTGATATATTTTTTTGGATCTCTGAGACCGTAAAATAAAGCCAAGGATTGGGCGAAGTTTAAAAAAAAAAAAAAAATATCTAATCGTTTTCTACTCAAGTACACCGTAATGAAGTTTGTAATCGTAAATAATTATGTATTTTTTAAAGAAAAAAATCATGCTGCTAATATAGTGAACTTTGCTCCTTTGCACAAAAACTGACGCACTTTTTCAATCTTGCTGTGACTGTAAATAGGTAATGATTGTTTCTTCAAAATGGAATGTTTTATTTGTATAGTGTGTTTGTAATTGTCTTATTTTATGGTGTACTTTTATGATTCTCAGAGATCGAAATAAAGTCTTTGAATTGAATTGAAAAATGTCCTTCCTGAATTTAGCGGGGATCTGACAATAATGAGAGCTCATCGGGTTCCTGCACATCTCCCTGCTAATGCCAAGTTCCCCCGGACTATGTTGGTCAACTTTGGAGACTTTAGGGTCAAGGAGCAGATCCTATCAAGAGCGATTATGCAAAGACAGTTCTCCTCGGCAGAAGTCCCACTATGTCGCATCTTTTCAGATATGTCAGCCTCCGCAGCATAAAGGCGGAATGAATTTGTCAAAATGCTTCATTTGTTTAAGGCACAAGGGGCACAAGCTATGATAGCTCAGCAGAGCAAGCTGAAGGTGCTAATTAAGGGCAAATTTCATATCTTTTGTAATGTTGCAGAGGCGCAGGAAGTGTTACATCAGATTTCTATTGATAAACCTTAATGGTTTTAAGCTAGTCTTTGGTTAGCAGGGTGGAGGGTAAGGAAGGTTAATGATGGTAAAAGTTGATTTAACTGTTGCTTTTGTAGTTTAGGAAGAGGAAGTGAGGGTAAGGTGGGGGTGCCATTCAGCTGCACTAGGCACCAAATCATGGTGCCTGTAGATGGGTGGGTGGGCGGGACAGGTTGTCGGACTCTGAGCAGGGGCGGCCATCTGCTCAGGCGACAACGGCCCAAGGGTTGGGACACGGGGGGTAAGGGAGCATTGGGAAAAAATGAAAACCATAATTTTGATTTTGATTTGGATACATCTGTTCAGTTTTTTTAGAGGGCAAGAAGGGAGCTAGATGGGGGAGTCTAGATATCTTGTTGGTCATTGGTTGCATATTGTGTGCTAAATCTGTGGATTTTTTTTTCCTTTAGTTTATCATAAATTAAATGGGAAGTAAGGAATCTCTAAAAGTGGTTTCGTTTAACGTGAATGGCCTCAATAATAAGAAGAAAATGAGAGCAATCGAAGCCTGGATTAAGACAGAGAATTCGTCCGCTATGCTGCTATAAGAGACACATATATCAGCAGGGAAATTAGAGGATTTTTCAATGTTTAAATCTTGGGCAGCATATAGGGGATTTTCCTCATCCTCGGCAGCCCATAGAGGGACAGCGATTTTTCTTAGTAAAAAACTGCAGGCAGAGGTAGTAAACGAGGTGAGTGATCAAAGCGGTAGATGGTGTTGGGTCACCTGTAAGTTAGGACAGAGATCTTTAACTCTCGCCAGTTTATACGCTCCGGTAGAAGATAAACCTAGGAATTTTTTCAATCCCTAATTCAAGTCTCAGGAGATTTAATAGTGGGAGGGGATTTTAATCTGTTAATGAACCCGAAAATCGATTATTTATCCAAAGCAAAGAGACAGTTAAAGCCAAAATCTCTCAAAATGGTTCAAAACTATAGTACGACGCTTGATATAGTGGATCCTTGGCGGGTTGCATTTCCTAGTGGAATTTCTTATACCTGTTTTTCAGGGAGATTTCACACTTTTTCTCGTATTGATTTTTTTCTTATTTCTAGGTGTTTGGTTTTTAAATCTCAAAAAACCCTCCAGAATGGGCTTTCCGATCACGCATTAATTACTTTAGAGTTGGAATTTGGCAAATATAAAAACCTTTTAAAAAATGGCAGCTGAATCGTCAATATTTAGCAGAAGAAAATTGGGTATCTAGTATTAAAATAGAAATTAGGGAATTTTTTGAACGAAATAATGGCTCAGCTCCACTGGATGTTGTCTGGGATTCATTTAAGGCGTTTTTTCGTGGGCTTGCTATTGCTAAAGACGCAGAGAATTCGAGGGCTAAGAAAGAGGAGAAGTCTTTACTCGAGCAACAAGTGCTACGGTCTCTTGATAGCTTCCTCTCCTCCCCTTCGGTGGCTCTCCGCCGACAGTTGGATCAGGCTAAACAAAATCTGGCCAATAATTATTATGCTAAAGGTTAGTGTCTATTCCAGCAGACTAGGCAAAAAATTTATGAGGAAAGCAATTACACCGGCAGATTCTTGGCATGGCAGGCTAAGGAGAGCGATGCAAGTAATCAAATATTCGCACTGAGATGCCCTATTTCAGGCTCTCGGATGGTGGACTTGGATGCTGTAGGCAACATAATGGTACAACATTATGAAAGGATATATGGCCATAATCATTCTATAGATAAGCCCTCTTTGGGGAAATTTCTTCAGGAAAATGAATTACCTGTTTTAACAGATTTAGAAAATAGGGATATGGCGAGACCATTCACAAAAGAAGAGCTGGGGGAGGTAATTAAAAATCTTCCGAATGGCAAAGCTTGTGGGCCGGATGGCCTTCCCGCTGAGTTTTTAAAAACATTTTCAAGGGTAATTGAGGACTTTTTTCTTTTATTGGCAAATTCAATTCTTGAAGGTGGTTCTATACCTCTCTCTTTTAGGAAGGGGAATGCAGTTTGTTTCCTAAAAAAAGGTAAAAACAGCGAAGACCCTAATTCATATCGCCCAATAACGCTTTTAAATTCCGACTATAAATTAATTACCAAACTTTTAGCCAATCGCTTTAACGGAATTGCTTCGCATTTAATACATCCTGATCAGAATGGTTTTATTGCCGGTAGACAGCTCGGAACTAACACACATTTTTAGTGGAGGCTCTGGACTATTTTGAGACCCGGCAGTACCAGCATTAGTACTTTCTTTAGACGCTGAAAAGGCTTTTGATTTGGTCATTTGGGAAACTTTATTTTATATTTTGTTAAAATTTGGCATTCCTTTCAAAATTATTGAGTTGGTTGAAAAGCTTTATACGAACGCAGAGGCCAATATTATTATTAATGCTACTCAGGTTGGCCAAGTGATAGTTAAAAGGGGAACTAGGCAGGGATGCCCGTTATCCCCGGTACTATTTGCCTTTTTATTGAGCCTCTTGCGATAGCAATTAGAAATAATACTGATATCTGCCCTCCGCTTCCAACTATGAGCAAAATCAAATTATACGCTGATGACATCATGCTCATCCTAAAGCCGGAAGACGAAGCGCAGGTAAAAGCCTTCCGGATTTTTGATCTTTATGAGTCGTTCGGCGGATATAAAATTAATAAAAAGAAAACTGAATTAATTTTATGTGGTTGTGCACCTAGGGCTTTACACCCCGATATTTTTTCGTGTTTTAATTTGAATCCCAAGAGGTATCTAGGGATTTATTTTTCGTCATTTATTTCGGAATTATATGATTTGAATTTTGTCCCACTGTTACGTAAAGTTCAGGACTTATTTACAAGATGGAGTTCTCTCCCTTAACTATTCTCGGCAGGGTCGCTCTTATCAAAATGTCGGTGCTTCCACTGTTCAATTTTCTGTTTTCAACAATTCCGTGTGTGTTAGTTAATTCATTTTTTTTAAAAATAGAGTCAATGTTTACATCATTTTTATGGCATAAAAAAACTCCCCGTATCGCACTTAGCACTTTATATGAAAAAGTGGAAGATGGCGGTCTCGCCCTCCCCAATCTGAAAGAATACTATTTTGCATATTTTGCACAATACATGTCTAGATTCAAGCAGGGCTTACAGTCTGGCCTTTTTATCAACTTTTTTATGAATTTAATGTGAAAGGAAAATCAGATTCACTGTCCATTATCAATTGTTAGATCTCCAAAATTGGTCAGATATAAGTGTTTAATCTGGTTTTTTCACAAACACCATGCATTTTTTAGACGGTACTCCATTCCAGTTATCAATGCCACAACCTCAATCGTGGATCTTTTTGTATCAGCAGGTGTTAGAGATCCGTTTTTAACTATACAACATTGGACCAAGGCCAGTTTCTTTAAACTTGATGATTTTCTCCGGAATGATAGATGGATGACCGTAAGTTTGAAATGTCTCTATTGATTCCTGGCAATTTCCTGCTCCTTGGCTCATATAATATCCTTAGTAAATTTTTTACTAATTTAGATCTCCCTCGGATCATTGGTCAGAAACAGTTAGTTTTTGATCTATTGGAAGACAGTGTAGTTAAAAAGCCGGGGGACTGGAAGAAGCGCCTAGCCATAATTAAAGGGGTTGATTTGGTGGCTAAAGCAAAAGCAATAACAAAATGGGGCAAAATGTCTGCTGTTTGTGGGGACTCCAACAGCCAGAATCCTGAGCACCGAGGAGGGAGGTGCTGACCATCACCGGCGCGATATTAAAGCGCCTGTCAACACCCACGGCGCGGGACTCTAACGCCGCTGCAGCTGTCTGCTGTTTGTGGGGACTCCAACAGCCAGAATCCTGAGCACCGAGGAGGGAGGTGCTGACCATCACCGGCGCGCGCTATTAAAGCGCCTGTCAACACC
>CAWUFW010031403.1:0-15594 GCA_963921515.1 Calotriton arnoldi | reverse complement strand
AGTTAAGTTGGGGTGCTGTTTTATCCATGACCTGGTATTGGGAGGAAGAGCCTCCAGATACTGCTCAAGGTAGATCTTTTCAGTGAGATCATCAATGGAGAACGTCGCAGGAGTTAGCCACCTATTCCCCAAGTCTCTTATGTGGTTGTACAGGGCTCGGGATTATCAGCAGCAGTCCACTTTTCCTTCCGGAAGCGACTGCGATAATAGTCCTGGTCGCAACCTAACCTTTCCAATATGGCCTTTTTAATTTCTGGATATGATGTAGTCCCCGCAGGATTGGTGGCCTGGTAAGCTGCTTGTAGTTCCCCGGATGGTAAGGGAGCGATGTACTGCCCCCATCTTTCTGGGGGCTAGGTGGCTGTGGTGGCGACCCATTCAAAGTTGACAAAGAAATAGTCAGGGTCGTCACCCTGTTGGAATTTGTGTAATACTGTCCCCGGTACGTTGGGGTGAACCCGGGCATTCGAGATGGCGTCTGTCAACTGTAGGATGGCGGTATCCTGTACCTGCTGGTTGGCTGTCATGAGGGATGCTTGATCCTTCAAAGCCGAATGAAGGGCTTTGCGCTCTTTCTGTGCCATCTTGGTTTGCTGTTCGAAGACCAGTTGTAGATGCCGTTGGCCTTCCGCCAACTGTGTGATCATAGTTTCCATTGTTAGGGGTTGTGTAATTTTGTTCTAGACACTGGTAGCCCACTTCTGACACCACTTGTAATGGTCCGCCCTCGCGGTCTGCCCTAACCACCCCCTTTCCGCTTCTGTGTAGTGGAGTGCTGGGGGGGGAACCGTGCAGTAGTGCTTGTGCCTGCTTAAAACCCCACCCACCAACCCTTAAACAACACCCCAGATGAGCGGACCACTTGCCTGAGCCCTCAACCCTCCAGGGCCGTGGGTGGTGGAGTCACAGCCTCCGCTTCTTTCGGGGGAGTACTGGACTCGGGCGTGTTGCTCCCTGAGCGGATCCCATCAGTGCTGGTCTCTCCATCTTTGCGGAGGTCATTTCGGTCATTCCTCCGTTCCTCTGGTCCTTCCTGCTGGCGTTCTTCCTCTCGGTCTTCTCCAGTGGATAGCTGCGATTCCGTCTGCTCCTGGGTCTCCTCCGTATGCGACGACCTTCCTTGTTCCTCCGCTCCCTCTTTTGAATTCGGGATCGTCAGAAACACTCTTCTGGTCCAGTTGCATGGAACGGAAACCTCTCTTCCGGTTTGGGGCAGTTTGGCGGTCATGTTGGAATTATCGGCATAGTCCCCTATATCGCTCCTGGATCCATCACACCACCCTTCTTAGGATCACTAGGTACCTTTTCAGACACTTGGGTACTCACCCAGAAGTCTGCCTCCTTTAAGAGCTCCCTGGGGTCAGTGAGCTTGCAGTCGACCAGGCTTTAGCATAGTTCGGGAAAACAGTGGCTGAACATGTGCAGAGAGGGCCAGGTTCAACATAAACTTATGTTATTGTGCACGTTTATGATTGTTTGCTATTCACAAAAGTATTTTAACAGTATTATCTTTATGACTGCAGAGTCTCCACATATAAAAAGGTAGGACTGTCCTACTTTTTTGTGTGCTGAAACTCTGCAGTTGCAAAAGATACTACTAGTAAAATAGCTTTGTAAATATCAAACAATCATAAACAAACACAAAAGTGTAAGTTTACCTTTCTGAATCAGGCCTTGGTATTTCTCTGATTCCCTAAAGAGTAGAACCATTAAGAAATGATCTGAAGCACTGAGCAGTTTTCTAGATACATAACAAGCAGCTCTTGAGAGCCATATCAGGTAATATAACATTGCCATTACATTATACTCTATACTAGTAGTAGGAAAATTAAAAGTTATCAAAGTTTTTAGTCTTCGTACAAGGCGGTGCAATGATTGTCAATCAAGAGCATGATGAGCAGCGCACAAGACTATGATGTTGTGAGTGGCATGGCTTCCATGTGATAATAATGTATGTTATATTCAAGACAGGTCTAATTGAACTTAAACATGTCAGAACGTAATATTAGAGCATGTTTGTGACAAGTGTAGTTCTTAGAAAGGGGGACTAACTGTTTCAATGGTGATGATAATAGATGTATGCTTGATCACCATACTTTCAGTTTAAAATTCTAGGTTTTCTGGGACCATCAAGCTAATGTGACAGGGAAGGACAACCTTCCACTTCTCTGGTTGACATGTTGCAACCTCAGCTGCAAGGAAAGATCACCTGGCAGAGATCTGCCTTGAAAGGAAGAAGGCAATAGAAGCATTAGCTTTCATAGTTTTCGAATGCTTCCGCAGAGCAGCATTGTAGGCATATTTCTGTAGCCAAGCAAGAGCCGAGCACGAGCCCTTTCTTGTTCCTTAAGATGTCATTAGTGATAAGGATACATAATGCACCAGTGAAGGAGCAGGGTTAGATACATGGACTGGTTGCTGAGAGGAGATGATAAAGGGCTGAATTCCAACTGTTGATCCCATGACAGCATAATGTATAGAAAACTATAGTAGGCTTGGCCTAATTTGTGCTTAGAAAATTAATACAGCGATATAAGGCTGACTATAGCTAGATACTTTGAGAAGGGAAAAGACTAACAGGTTAGGGATGTGTGATGAAATACGATTGGGGTTTATCTTTCATTTCCCTTAATCTGCATATTACCTGCAGAGTTGTTTATAACTTCCTTCTCCTTTTTAGATGGTCACCTATCAACGCAACATTCCCAGACACATTTCTAGATGCAGTTTCAAACCTGATAACACTACACTCCAACCTATGCATTCTTGGTGACCTTAACATTTGGTTTGACAAACCCAATATGCCCCATCCTAAAACCATCATCACTGGCCTTGATGCATTGAACCTACATCAGATCATCTACAAACCCAAACACATCACTGGACACATCCTAGATGTCATTTTTGCAAATCAAGAACTAGTTACCGTTTAAACGATTACTCCAGTCACATGGTCAGACCACCATTTGGTAGCTTTCCAACATAAAACAGCACAAAGCAAAACACCTAACACTACCTTACATGCATCCAACTATCGATCATGGAACAAACTTAATTTTGAATACTTAGAAACACAACTAGCATCCAAAACAGATCTAGATGCAATAAATTCAGTTCAAAACCTATATGAGTGACTACAGGAAGCTTTTGATATCCCAATACCAATCAGTACAGCAAAAGAGGACAAAAGAAAACTGGCACCTTGGAGAAATACAGAACTAAAAGAGATAAAACTGCAAATTAGAAAGCTGCAACATACCTGGCTCAAACCAAACAGCAATCAAGGCAAACTTCACCTACAGAAACTTAACAGATTATACAAGTCAGCCATCAAAAAAGCTAAAAATAGGTATTATTCAGACAGAATTAAAAATGTTAAATGTGCAAAAAAAGATGATTTGTCTCACCAAATTTCATAAACCTAAATACATAGAAGAAACGAGTCCCATTACTCAAGAATTCATACAAACTGGATAAACATTACACAACCAAAGCAGAAACATTGGACTCCTATTTAAAACAAAGGGAAACCACCAAACCCAACCCTTTTCCAAAAATTCTCTCCAAGAGTAGACTTACCCAGCCTCTGAATTCCTTCATACAAATATCACAAAGTGAATGTATGGATCTGTTCAAAGCAAGCAGACCTGCCAGCCGCCCTTCTGACCCTTGTTCACCACAAATTTTCAAGAACATTCTTCAAACTACCTCCGCTGCCACACCAGTAATGAGAATCATCAATAATTCCTTAACTTTGGGATTCTTTCCAGAAGACCTAAAAAAGGCACACATATGCCCATTATTAAAGAAAACTAACCTGGATACGCTTGACCCCGACCACTACAGATCGATTACAAATGGACCTTTCTTGGGCAAACTGATAGAAAGAGCAGCATGTCCATATGTCACAATTCATTGAAGATAACTCCATACTTTCCGACTACCAAACAGGATTCTGTCCAGGAAGAAGCACAGAATCTGCAGGGAAGAGACAGCTTTCATAATGCTCATTTTTGACCAATTATATATGCTCGACACAATGGTTACCGCCCCTGGTGTAATGCTCTCTCTTGCATTATGGTGGTAATTGTTTATATGTTGTAGGTTTTTAGGCATGACGAGCCTTGCTGTAATGATTGTACTAACATACTATTGATAATTCTTATCATTTTATTAACATTATCATTAAGGCTGTCTCAGTCATCTTTCTGTAAAATTGGTGTAACCTATCTGCACCGTTTGCTCAGTCTTTCACCCATGCAGTTGCCTATTCAATTATTCATTCATTCACTCACTCATTTATTATCTGAACACTCACTTCCCCATACATGCACTCACTCATCCTCACAATCATATATTCACCTGTGCAGACAACCACACATCTAAGCTCACCAATCAATTAGGATGCACTTACTCTCATAAAGTAGCCAGATCTGTCAGCTTTGTTTACTATAAGTGGTCACACAGTCAGAAGACGAGGCACATTCTGCCTGCCTCATTTAAAAGCCTCTGCAGTATTATATCTTTACATGTCTTGTATAAAAGGTGTTACAATAATCTAATCTGGCAATCAGTTTGAAGCAGAGGGAGGATATTACTGAGCTGGCATCTTCAAGTGAAAGATGGCAGTCAGGTCATCACTATAATCCCAGAATTGACTTCATTCACATAGATGGAGTTCTCTTTCATGGTCAAAAGGCAATGTATGATTTTGGAGTAGAATAATATTGGCTCCATCCTTTTATGTTTGGCTATGCCACATATTACCTACTGGGGGTCGCCAGTAGGTAGTTATAGTTAGGACCTCGTTTCTATTCAAAAAGCGTTTTTTCTTTTGCCAATATCTTTGGCGCCTTTTGACGAATCTTCACACAATTTTCAAAACTACTGGGCCACTCACCTTAAGTTTTGGGGTGATTCGTCAAGCAGGGGCCAAGAAAAAGGGGGGGGTCCCAAAACACTTTTTCTCCATATTAATTTCCATAGGAAACTGTTGACGCAGCTACAGCCCGAACCGCTGAAAGGAATCACACCAAATCTGGCAGAAAGGTAGCTCTTGGTACAGAGTGCACTCTTTTTGTTAAATGGTGTAAATCTGTTCAGTAGTTCCTGAGAAATTTAAACATTTCTCAGATATATAAATATGGCCGCGGAGGATCTGCGAACCCTCCCGATTTCGCGCCTGAGATCTGATTGGATGCCAACACTGCAGACAAGGAAGTATTGGCAGCCATCTTGTGACTCGGTTGTATTGAGTAACAAGGAAAAAGGTTGAAAAACATTAGAAATTTAGAAAAACGGGCAGGGTAAAAACACGCTGACCCCCTAGGCATTGTCCCTGCCAAAAAAACATTTAACATTTTTTTTCGGTGGGTGTCGCATAGGGTCCGAGGTTTCATTAGGGTGTGAGTAGGTGCATCAGGGAATATGTGGATGATGTCATGAGTGATGTCACTGACCATGTCATGAGTGATGTAATATGTGACGTCATCAGCAGTGCATTGCGGGGGCACGAGTTATAGTTAGCTCAGCTAACTATAACGGGCTGAATTTCTCAGGTTTTGTATGAGTGAAATGTCAGCCAAACTATAACGTCTCTGTAACCTTTGTTTTTTTCTGTGAATTTCTAAGGTTTTTTAAGTGCTTATTCCTAACTATAACGTCCTTGAAACCTGTGTTTTTTTCAGTGAATTTCTAAGGTTTTTTAAATGCGAATTCTCAACTATAACATCCCTCAAACCTGTGGTTTTTCAGTGAATTTCTATGTTTTTTAACTAGTAGTCACGTTTGCAGAGTGGTGGAGAAAGGGGTCTGGGCCTCCAATCATCTCTCAGGAATTTCGATGCATAGATTATTGTACCACATATAGGAGTACAGTATCATTTATTGGATTATATATAGGTTGTAGAATGAATATGCATTTAAAGAAAACTCTTAAGTTGGTTTGATTGTGGGCCTTCAGCTAAGCTTACAGTCAAGACATTTAATAGTAACGTGAAGGTTGTTTTTCTGCATATTTTCTCCAAATGCATTAATTAGCTGGTAAAAAGCACATTGTATTTCAGAGATAGTGAGGCAAGGAAGTGCGCTGACTTACCCCAAATAGGCCATCATCCAAGTCCGGCACTTTTTTATGCAGATGACGCCGTCTTAATGGCTCGTACCCCCTTAGGACTTCAGCGTTTAGTTGATGAATTTGTTATTTTTATGCTGGATCATGGACTGAAAATTAACTTTGGTAAAACCTTCACCATGAATATTGGGAGTATCGCCTCTCGATGCAGAGACATCTTCATTGAGGGTGAAAAAATCGAGTTCACAACTACTTTTTCCTATTTGGGGATAGTATTTAGTTGTACTGGGGAATGGCAACGGGCTATAAAATCCAGGCAACTCCAATTTGTAAAAACCACGAGAGCCCTGCTGCAGTTTGCTAGCACCCAAGGAATCAAGCACCTGAGGGAAATGTTGACCATTTACAAGGCTAAATGTAGACCTACTGCCATGTATGGAGCCGAATTATGGGGATAGTCTCCAACTCGAAGAAAATGCCTTTCTGAGAAACCTCCTAGCAGTTCCAAAAGGTAGTGCAACTTACGTTTGTCACACAGAATTAGGCGTTCCTTACATTGCTGACCTGATTGGGATACAGCCAGTGCTTTTATGGCATAAAATGTGGTCATCTGAACATACCACACTTAGGGGTCGATTCCGATTCGGGCCGGAAAAAGCACCGACCGACTCGGATCCGGAAAAAATACCGACCGACACGCACCCGTGGCGCCCGACACGTCAAGTACGATGCAAGGCGCGAAAAATCCGACCGACACGTAACGAAACCAAGCCGACCGACCAAGCCGCACGGAAAACAGCAATCCGGCCGGAAAAACACGCGAATCCAACCGACCGACACGCACCCGGAACAAATCCGACCGAAACGTACACGCTAACTCCAAACCGCTAAGTATGATGCAAGGCGCGAAAACCACGAGCGAGTCGGACGGAGGACAAGCCGTACGACCGACACGCATACAAAACCGAGCCGAAGCAACACAATACACCGTGACCGACGCGTACGCAGCATAGAAAACTGCACAAACACAGCGTGAACGAAACGGAAAACACCGTACGAGACCAATGCAGGGTCCGACTCGGTCACAAGAACGTTTCCAACATACACAAACAGCACAAAGGAAAAATCAACCAAAAAAGGCCAAACAAGCAATTACCAAGCCAATAAATACTGGGGGGGTGGGGACAGAGAACAAAGACACACCCACAACTCCACCTATATAAAGGACTCAAATCACTACCATGAGCCTTTGCAAATGCCATTCCACTGCCAGCACCCAAGAGGAAGCAACCACACACCCACAGCTCATCCCTCACACAAGCCACACACCATCAGCACACCTACAAATACCTACCTCACATACACCCAGCAAAACACACACTCACACACCCTCACCTGCACACCAACACACACATCACTCACCATCACCACCCATCACCATGCCCCCAAGAAGAATCACAAGTTCCTAGATTGTGAATTGTAAGTCCTGGTAGACGAGATCCTCAGGGTAGAGCCACATCTGTTTGGCACATTGGTCCAACAGACCCCCATGTCGCAGAAAACCAAGATGTGGGAGAGGATCATCAACAGGGTGAACGCACAATCACCATGTCGGCGCACAAGGACCGACATCCAGAACAGGTGGTATGACGTGCGCAGGAGGGTACGGAAACTGCTGAAGCAAGACTACATCAACAGCCAACACACCGGCAGTGGCCCTCCTGCCAAGCCAATATACCTCAGGCCCTGGGAGGAGAAGGTGCGGGCCATCCTACCGCCAGTGAGCATATATGGACTAGAGGACATCCCAGAGCCTGGTGAGTACACAACAAATGTACACAATATACTGCCACAAAACACACACACATCACTGTCAAGGGGAGAGTCAAACCATGCACTCATAGCAATCACACAGCAACCAGAACAGAATCATCCCAAAATGTGTATGTCAGTCAGAGAAACACAACACATGCCATCAAAAAAGTCACATCCAACCGTGCCAACACATGTACAAACACAACCACAACTACAGCTAGGCAGTGGCACAAATAGAACTAACAAACACATCCACACATGTAGCCACCACAACAACACCAACACACAGTGAAGACCACTCAAAGGAAGGAATTCTGTGTATGCTGGCCAAGTCAGTGTAGCCAATAGCATCATGGGAGTCGCAGTCACACATATTGCCCACCCCAAAACTGTCCCATCAACACCACCATGAACCATGCGCACATCACAGGGAGTGGAGAAGGACTCACAAGATGGCTGACACTGGCTACTGCTGTGGGGAGCACAAGGCCCTGCTGGCAACTGTGCACCAACAAACAGCAGGACACCACTGACTGACATCCTGAGAGACAACTTACACTCCCTGCAATGCAAGCATGTTCCATGGTGGGATATCTGGCTGGCTGGGAGGGAAGGGGGACTTGCAGCACTGACTATAGTCACCAGCACCTCCCCTCACACCCCCCCAACACAAACTCCACAGTACCCACCTGGTAGAATGCAATGCCCTCCATCCTAACACAAGATCCCACAAAGCACCACCACCCTGGGTTATGTTGTGTGAAGCACAGGGACACTCTTGGGACTCTTAGCCAAACAACTGCCAGGACAACACTCCCAGCCATCCTGTCAGCACAGCCAGCCCACCCCACAGGGAAGCAGAGTCAAAAGGAAGGAAGCATGGGCATGCTGGGAAGGGGGGTGGAGGCAATAGCATGATGGGAGTCGTAGTCACAGACATTGCTCAGCCTCACAACTGGCCCATCAACACCACCCTGAACCATGCTCACATCACAGGGAGTGGAGAAGGACTCACAAGATGGCTGACACTGGCTACTGCTGTGGGGAGCACAAGGCCCTGCTGCCAACTGTGCACCAACAAACAGCAGGACACCACTGACTGACATCCTGAGAGACAACTTCCACTCCCTGCAATGCAAGCACGTTCCATGGTGGGATATCTGGCTGGCTGGGTGGGAAGGGGGACTTGCAGCACTGACTATAGTCACCAGCACCTCCCCTCACACACCCCCAACACAAACTCCACAGTACCCACCTGGTAGAATGCAATGCCCTCCATCCTAACACAAGATCCCACAAAGCACCACCACCCTGGGTTATGTTGTGTGAAGCACAGGGACACTCTTGGGACTCTTAGCCAAACAACTGCCAGGACAACACTCCCAGCCATCCTGTCAGCACAGCCAGCCCACCCCACAGGGAAGCAGAGTCAAAGGAAGGAAGCATGGGCATGCTGGGAAGGGGGTGGAGGCAATAGCATGATGGGAGTCGTAGTCACAGACATTGCTCAGCCTCACAACTGGCCCATCAACACCACCCTGAACCATGCTCACATCACAGGGAGTGGAGAAGGACTCACAAGATGGCTGACACTGGCTACTGCTGTGGGGAGCACAAGGCCCTGCTGCCAACTGTGCACCAACAAACAGCAGGACACCACTGACTGACATCCTGAGAGACAACTTACACTCCCTGCAATGCAAGCACGTTCCATGGTGGGATAACTGACTGGCTGGCTGGGTGGGAAGGAGGTCTGGCTGTCAACCAAACACAAGCAATGCAGACCATGTTCACACCCCAGAAAATACATAGAAATGCCCAAATAATGCAGGACAATGTGCCACACCAATATCAACCCCTGACTGTGACGACTTAGGACAATGCAATGTACAGGCCCGCACCCAGAGGCACAGTCACAACTGTCATGTGTGTCAACCATTGATGCCTGCAGAAACATGACATACATTGTTTGTGTCTCCCAAAAACAGGTGATGATGGGGACACAGCAGCAGACGCTGAGGAGTCCCAGTCCCAGGCTCAAGAGGATGCCGAGCTCACTGGCGTCGTACAGCCTCTGTCCTCCTCGGACGATGAAGAACAACCTGGCACATCCGGTGCAAGTCAACATGCAGCACCAGCAGGACCACCAGCTGCAGCACCAGCAGGACCACCAGCTGCACCCCTGCACCCACCCCTACAACGACTGTCACCACGAATACCATCCCTGCCGACATGGACAGAATAAGGAGCAACACCAGCACAGTGACCCTGGACCAACCTGGGGCCATGGACACCACCACCACCACCAACCCCCAAGGTGGACCAGGGTTATCTGTGCGTGCCACTGCACACACTGCACATGTCAGCAGGGGTGGTGGGAGGGGTGGGAGACAGAGGTCGCTGCTTGCAGACGTTGCTGGTGTGCATGACGACCCACAACTGGTACGCATAGCTGATGCGTACCAGTCCAGCACCGGAGAGCTCAGTCAGGTAGTGGGTCTCCTCAGAGACATTAAACAGCAGCAGGCTGCCCATCATGCCCGCTTGGACTCCCACATGTCCCACGTGGAGTCACACATGTCCCGTGTGGACTCACACATGTCCCGCGTGGAGTCCAAGTGGGATGCACTGCATGAGATGACGGCGGTGCACAGGGACATTTTACAATGCCTCCGCCAGATGAACAGCAACCAGTCCACACTTCCCTGTGTGCCAACAACATCTGGTGCCGAACAAACTGCAACTGCCACAGGGAGGGAGGAGGACTCTGGCGGAGAGTCCCCTGCACCGCAGCAGCCTGCACTTGAGGGCCCCCCCCCAAGAAGAGGGGTCGTCCGAGGAGGGAAAAGTGAGAGGCCGATGGCCAAGCGCAACTCCCAGGAAGCCTGAACCTGTTCTGGATGTTCGCCTTTGTGCACAGACTGTTCACCCTGTTGACGGCAACAATACTCCCACACATTGCATGGGGAGTACAAGTTGGACCAATGTGTCAGACAACTGTGGCCCCGATACTGGGGATCCTGTCTACCCGGACTATCAATTCACCTAGGAACTTGGGATTGCAAGATTCATGTACAGCACAACCCATCCTATGCACTATTAACACAAATGTATCACAATAAACACACTAATACACCATACTTGCCTCTGTCGTGATTCCAACGTGGGTGCTGTTATGGGGATGATGAACTGCAAAATTACACTGTGTATGCGAACTGCAACAGCAAGGACAACACAGGTATGTGAGTACAGGCAACGTGACTCTCGTCAAAGTGGGGGAAAAAGGGGAGGGCTTTTGAGTAATGAATCACTCAGGTCCGGCATACATGCCCATATACATGAAAACAAAAATGAGTAGGCCGTTCGTAGCACATATTGCAGGATGATAAATTATCACAGGGTTGGAACAAAAGGTGAATGAAATAAGGAGAGCAGGAGAAAATTTCCTCCTTTCGGAAAAAGACCCTCACACACCCAGCGTGCTAGGTGTCATGCTTCATCATCGGGTCTGCTCCTTATCGGGTCGGCACTGCAATACCCGATCGGCACCCGTGATGGGGCCTTCCTGGCGGAGATCTTTATTCCTATGCCGTTGGGTGTTGAATGTGTAAGGATCCTAAAAAGGATATGGTGTAGGTGATAGTAGTGTGTAAGGACGTGAAAGTAAAACAGGAAATAGTGAACCACTCAAAACAATTTTAATGAGTCGTGGTCACTATCCTGATTAAAAACTGAAAAGGCGCATACTCTCATTCTCAAAATTGTGCGGAGATATGCTAAAAATAGGTCAACATGTTTCTTGCCTGTTATCTATTCAATGGCAATTCGTCAGGACCAAAGGTAGATCTACCTACACTTTTTGGTGGTGATCGAGAAACTCAATAAAGTGCATAAATGATCACCAATACAGCACCCTAAAAAGTGGTACCTGTAGATCTATATCAAGCCTGCAATGGGAACAAAAAACAAAAAAACAATATGACGACGTTATCAATTCATATTAAAGTTATACTTAAAGTGCACCATTAAACATCCATGGTGCCTCACACGCATGCAGAAAACAGGTGAGCTATAACATGCATCAACTGTGATCTGGGTGTAGTGAAAATTAAAAAGCAGTAGCAACTACGAAGAACACAAAGGATCTTATACATAGACGGTTGATTTGCACTCACCCAGGTCGGGTGAGAGATTGATGGCATCGTGTACCGGTTAGAGCAGACACTCAACTGTAGTGTCCTAATAAAACAAAGAAAAGACAGAAGAAGGAAAGAAGAGAGAAGAAAAGAAGAGAAAAAGTGGAGAAAAAGAGAGGAGGGGGAAAGAATCAAGAATACAAAATTGAAACACTGGGACCCAGGACTGATATTCAGTGGGCAGTGCCAAAACCGAGAATACAAATCCAGAGTCAACCACCTGTATCTCTAACAATGGAGAAGTACAGATGTCAATGGGACACTCCAAGTGTGAACACTGAATTGGTAACCAGGTGAATATCAAGAGACTGCTCGCACCGGTACCGGCAAGTAGTCCCCCTAGTAACAACCAGGTACAGTATCTGGAGTAATACTGGCCGACATCAGGTGTGGTTATCCCTGTATCCCCATGAACTGCCCAATGCAGTAGACAACACAAAGACGGGACACGTGCATTGACACAACATCCAAAAGGTGTACAATATAGAGTAGATGCCAGTGACCTGCAGGTATCAGTGCCAAACCTACAATACAGGACCAAGCTCTCTCCAGGCCGTAAACACCAAAGGCACCGTTATCAACATCCGCGGCAATCTCGGAATGAATCAGGACCGCCTAGTAACCTCCCAAGTATAGAGAGACGTCAGCGGGTTGCGTGCGCGCCCAAATACTTACAGTTACGTAGAACTGGACCTTCAGTAATCCTACCCTTCGCTCCACCGGACCGGATTGTTTGAAGTGGCATGGCTCTTCTAATTATATCCGGCCGGGCGCGTAAGGGAGGCGGTACTTCCGGGAATCACGCACACGATTGTCCTGAGGGCTAGAACGCTGACCCTGCCTGGCGGGCGCCATATTGGACAGATCCAGGGTAATACTGGAAGCCCATCAGAAATCGTCACCTCTAGGAACCGGGTTACTTAGGATATGTAAAAGAAACCAAAGTCTAGAAAATAAAAATTAATAGTTGATAGGGCCTTGATATGTAACCAATGTAGTAACAAGGCTCCTAGACAAGAGGGATATCAGGGTGGATAATGATTAAATATTGATACTATTCAAGGCAATATGAGATGACATACAGAAAAATTAGAGATGGAGCGCAAAATACAAAGGTGAAGATGTATTTGGATTCATTAGAATTTTGTGAGGAGGCTCCAAGGAACATCTTCATTCAGCCCATCCTTATCAGTCGATAATCGCAGCACCCAGCGTTGTTCAAGGCGAAACAGCGATTTCTTAGGCATACCCGGATGTGTTTCAAGAATGCACCAGTGAAAAGAATCGGGAGCATGCTGTTCCTGATGGAAGTGGGTAGTCATTTTAGTATTGGTTTTATGACATCTGAAATTACTTCTATGTTCCATCATACGGACTTTGACCTGTCTTGTAGTCATTCCTATATATAGGAGTCCGCAGGGGCAACTCAATAAATAGATACAATTAGATGAGTTGCAATTGGTATGGGACTTCATTATCCACGATACCCCATTAGGGAACGTCAGCTCTTTACTGATAGATGTCTGGGGGCATATAGAACAAGAGCCACAAGGGTAATGTCCCTTAATAGGTGGAAGATCCCATAATGTTCTCTGTGAACTGTTATGTTGTTTTCTGGGTCTCGTATGAATTAGCAAATCCTTGAGGTTGCTAGTTCGTTTGAAAGCAAATCTAGGTGTTGGTAAATTCAGTGTCCCTGTATTGAGGATTTCCCAATGTTTCCGAATAATTTTTCTAATTCGGTCAGATTCAGGAGAAAAAGTGGTAACGCATGTGATTGTGTGAACTGACTCTCTAGTCACATTTTCCAACAAACTCTCTCGATTGTTATGTCTTGCTCGTTTTTGTGCGAGAGCAACAACTTGTTTAGGATATTCACGTTTGACAAGATCCCTCATCAAGGTGGCTGACTCTCTCTGATAGTCTGATATAGTGCTGCAATTCCTTCTGATACGAAGGAATTGCCCAAAGGGTAAATTCTGTCTTAAAGCCCTTGGATGATGGCTGCTAAATAACAAAAGACTATTCTTGTCAGTAGGTTTTCGATACAAAGTAGTAGTAATCCTATCTCCTTCTAGTTTAACCAATAAATCAAGGAATGGGATCTCTGTCTCGGAAATGGTGTTGGTAAACTTCAGGAATGGATTCAATGTATTAATCCATGTACAAAACTCATCACATTTATTGCGTTCTCCTTTCCATAGGATCAAGATATCATCAATAAATCTCTTCCATAGCAGCACGTTCGCCCGGTATGGATTATTGAGGTCATTGATGTGTCTATCCTCAAAAGCTGACATGTACATACAAGCTAGACACTACAGTTGAGTGTCTGCTCTAACCGGTACACGATGCCATCAATCTCTCACCCGACCTGGGTGAGTGCAAATCAACCGTCTATGTATAAGATCCTTTGTGTTCTTCGTAGTTGCTACTGCTTTTTAATTTTCACTACACCCAGATCACAGTTGATGCATGTTATAGCTCACCTGTTTTCTGCATGCGTGTGAGGCACCATGGATGTTTAATGGTGCACTTTAAGTATAACTTTAATATGAATTGATAACGTCGTCATATTGTTTTTTGTTTTTTGTTCCCATTGCAGGCTTGATATAGATCTACAGGTACCACTTTTTAGGGTGCTGTATTGGTGATCATTTATGCACTTTATTGAGTTTCTCGATCACCACCAAAAAGTGTAGGTAGATCTACCTTTGGTCCTGACGAATTGCCATTGAATAGATAACAGGCAAGAAACATGTTGACCTATTTTTAGCATATCTCCGCACAATTTTGAGAATGAGAGTATGCGCCTTTTCAGTTTTTAATCAGGATAGTGACCACGACTCATTAAAATTGTTTTGAGTGGTTCACTATTTCCTGTTTTACTTTCACGTCCTTACACACTACTATCACCTACACCATATCCTTTTTAGGATCCTTACACATTCAACACCCAACGGCATAGGAATAAAGATCTCCGCCAGGAAGGCCCCATCACGGGTGCCGATCGGGTATTGCAGTGCCGACCCGATAAGGAGCAGACCCGATGATGAAGCATGACACCTAGCACGCTGGGTGTGTGAGGTCTTTTCCGAAAGGAGGAAATTTTCTCCTGCTCTCCTTATTTCATTCACCTTTTGTTCCAACCCTGTGATCATTTATCATCCTGCAATATGTGCTAGGAACGGCCTACTCATTTTTGTTTTCATACAGGCAACGTGACACACATGAGGGAGACACACCACCAGGGCTACACGACACATACACACCTAGGCCATCTGACTCATTGCCTACACTGATGTTGCCAGGGAAGACGGTGCAATGCACAGACACCACACCCATTCCCAGTTGTAGTCAAGTAGCCCACAGGTGCAGTAAGCAAATGGCAGTCAAATGTGTGACCACAGACAACGCACATCACTAAGTGAAGCACAGGTTTATTACACAGTAGCAACATGCCGTAACCACTACAGATGCAAGGTAACCCCACCTGGTAGCGGGCACACA
>CAWUFW010031402.1:0-15594 GCA_963921515.1 Calotriton arnoldi | reverse complement strand
CCCCCCCCCCCCCCCCCCCCCCCCCCCCCCCCCCCCCCCCCCCCCCCGAAGTGTGTGTGCTGCGAGGTATCGGCTGGGGGTGGTGTTTCAGGGTTTAGGGCAGTGCAGTGGTGTTTGGGCAGTGTAGGGGGTCGTGCAGGGGAGGTGTTCCAGGGTTTAGGGCAGTGCAGTGGTGTTTGGGCAGTGTAGGGGGTCGTGCAGGGGGTGGTGTTTCAGGGTTTAGGGCAGTGCAGTGGTGTTCGGCCAGTGTAGGTGGTCTTGCTGGGGGTGGTGTTTCAGGGGTTAGTGCAGTGGTGTTTGGGCAGTGTAGGGGGTCTTGCTGGGGGTGGTGTTTCAGGGTTTAGGGCAGTGCAGTGGTGTTCAGGCAGTGTAGGGGGTCGTGCAGGGGTGGTGTTTCAGGGTTTAGGGCAGTGCAATGGTGTTCGGGCAGTGTAGGGGGTCGTGCTGGGGCTGGTGTTTCAGGGTTCAGGTCAGTGCAGTGGTATTCGGGCAGTGTAGGGGTCTTGCTGGGGGTGGTGTTTCAGGGTTTAGGGCAGTGGTGTTCGGGCAGTGTAGGGGGTCTTGCTGGGGGTGATGTTTCAGGGTTTAGGGCAGTGCAGTGGTGTTCGGGCAGTGTAGGGGTCTTGGAGGGTAGTGTTTCAGGGTTTAGGGCAGTGCACTGGTGTTCGTGCAGTGTAGGGGGTCGTGCTGGGGATGGTGTTTCAGGGTTTAGGGCAGTGCAGTGGTGTTCGTGCAGTGTAGGGGGTCGTGCAGGGGATGGTGTTTCAGGGTTTAGGGCAGTGCAGTGGTGTTCGGGCAGTGTAGGGGGTCGTGCTGAGGCTGGTGTTTCACGGTTTAGGGCAGTGCAGTGGTGTTCGGGCAGTGTAGGGGGTCGTGCTGGGGCTGGTGTTTCAGGGTTTAGGGCAGTGCAGTGGTGTTCAGGCAGTGTAGGCGGTCGTGCTGGGGCTGGTGTTTCAGGGTTTAGGGCAGTGCAGTGGTGCTCGGGCAGTGTAGGGGGTCGTGCTGGGGGTGGTGTTTCAGGGTTTAGGGCAGTGCAGTGGTGCTCGGGCAGTGTAGGGGGTCGTGCTGGGGGTGGTGTTTCAGGGTTTAGGGTAGTGCAGTGGTGTTCGGGCAGTGTAGGGGGTCGTGCTGGGGCTGGTGTTTCAAGGTTTAGGGCAGTGCAGTGGTGTTTGGGCAGTGTAGGGGGTCGTGCTGGGGCTGGTGTTTCAGGGTTTTGGGCAGAGCAGTGGTGTTCGGGCAGTGTAGGGGTCGTGCTGGGGGTGGTGTTTCAGGGTTTAGGGCAGTGCAGTGGTGTTCGGGCAGTGTAGGGGTCGTGCTGGGGGTGGTGTTTCAGGGTTTAGGGCAGTGGTGTTCGGGCAGTGTAGGGGGTCTTGCTGGGGGTGATGTTTCAGGGTTTAGGGCAGTGCAGTGGTGTTCGGGCAGTGTAGGGGGTCTTGCTGGGGGTAGTGTTTCAGGGCTTAGGGCAGTGCAGTGGTTTTCGGGCAGTGTAGGGGGTCGTGCTGGGGGTGGTGTTTCAGGGTTTAGGGCAGTGCAGTGGTGTTCGGGCAGTGTAGGGGGTCGTGAAGGGGTGGTGTTTCAGGGTTAGGGCAGTGCAGTGGTGTTCGGGCAGTGTAGGGGATCATGCTAGGGGTGGTGTTTCAGGGTTTAGGGCAGTGCAGTGGTGTTTGGGCAGTGTAGGGGATCGTGCAGGGGTGGTGTTTCAGGGTTTAGGGCAGTGCAGTGGTGTTCGGCCAGTGTAGGTGGTCTTGCTGGGGGTGGTGTTTCAGGGGTTAGTGCAGTGGTGTTTGGGCAGTGTAGGGGTCTTGCTGGGGTGATGTTTCAGGGTTTAGGGCAGTGCAGTGGTGTTCGGGCAGTGTAGGGGTCTTGCTGGGGGTAGTGTTTCAGGGTTTAGGGCAGTGCAGTGGTGTTCGGGCAGTGTAGGGGGTCGTGCTGGGGGTGGTGTTTCAGGGTTTAGGGCAGTGCAGTGGTGTTCGGGCAGTGTAGGGGTCGTGAAGGGGGTGGTGTTTCAGGGTTAGGGCAGTGCAGTGGTGTTCGGGCAGTGTAGGGGATCATGCTAGGGGTGGTGTTTCAGGGTTTAGGGCAGTGCAGTGGTGTTTGGGCAGTGTAGGGGATCGTGCAGGGGTGGTGTTTCAGGGTTTAGGGCAGTGCAGTGGTGTTCGGCCAGTGTAGGTGGTCTTGCTGGGGGTGGTGTTTCAGGGGTTAGTGCAGTGGTGTTTGGGCAGTGTAGGGGGTCTTGCTGGGGGTGGTGTTTCAGGGTTTAGGGCAGTGCAGTGGTGTTCGGGCAGTGTAGGGGGTCGTGCAGGGGTGGTGTTTCAGGGTTTAGGGCAGTGCAATGGTGTTCGGGCAGTGTAGGGGGTCGTGCTGGGGCTGGTGTTTCAGGGTTCAGGTCAGTGCAGTGGTATTCGGGCAGTGTAGGGGGTCTTGCTGGGGGTGGTGTTTCAGGGTTTAGGGCAGTGGTGTTTGGGCAGTGTAGGGGGTCTTGCTGGGGGTGATGTTTCAGGGTTTAGGGCAGTGCAGTGGTGTTCGGACAGTGTAGGGGTCTTGGAGGGTAGTGTTTCAGGGTTTAGGGCAGTGCACTAGTGTTCGTGCAGTGTAGGGGTCGTGCTGGGGATGGTGTTTCAGGGTTTAGTGCAGTAGTGTTCGGGCAGTGTAGGGGTCGTGCAGGGGTGGTGTTTCAGGGTTTAGGGCAGTGCAGTAGTGTTCGGGCAGTGTAGGGGTCGTGCAGGGGGTGGTGTTTCAGGGTATAGGGCAGTGCAGTGGTGTTCGGGCAGTGTAGGGGTCGTGCTGGGGGTGGTGTTTCAGGGTTTAGGGCAGTGCAGTGGTGTTCGGGCAGTGTAGGGAGTCGTGCTGAGGCTGGTGTTTCACGGTTTAGGGCAGTGCAGTGGTGTTTGGGCAGTGTAGGGGGTCGTGCTGGGGCTGGTGTTTCAAGGTTTAGGGCAGTGCAGTGGTGTTCGGGCATTGTAGGCGGTCGTGCTGGGGCTGGTGTTTCAGGGTTTAGGGCAGTGCAGTGGTGTTCGGGCAGTGTAGGGGTCGTGCTGGGGGTGGTGTTTCAGGGTTTAGGGCAGTGCAGTGGTGTCCGGGCAGTGTAGGGGTCGTGCTGAGGCTGGTGTTTCACGGTTTAGTGCAGTGGTGCTCGGGCAGTGTAGGGGGTCAGTGCTGGGGGTGGTGTTTCAGGGTTTAGGGTAGTGCAGTGGTGTTCGGGCAGTGTAGGGGGTCGTGCTGGGGCTGGTGTTTCAAGGTTTAGGGCAGTGCAGTGGTGTTTGGGCAGTGTAGGGGTCGTGCTGGGGCTGGTGTTTCAGGGTTTTGGGCAGAGCAGTGGTGTTCGGGCAGTGTAGGGGGTCGTGCTGGGGGTGGTGTTTCAGGGTTTAGGGCAGTGCAGTGGTGTTCGGGCAGTGTAGGGGGTTGTGCTGGGGGTGGTGTTTCAGGGTTTAGGGCAGTGGTGTTCGGGCAGTGTAGGGGGTCTTGCTGGGGGTGATGTTTCAGGGTTTAGGGCAGTGCAGTGGTGTTCGGGCAGTGTAGGGGTCTTGCTGGGGGTAGTGTTTCAGGGCTTAGGGCAGTGCAGTGGTTTTCGGGCAGTGTAGGGGTCGTGCTGGGGGTGGTGTTTCAGGGTTTAGGGCAGTGCAGTGGTGTTCGGGCAGTGTAGGGGGTCGTGAAGGGGTGGTGTTTCAGGGTTAGGGCAATGCAGTGGTGTTCGGGCAGTGTAGGGGATCATGCTAGGGGTGGTGTTTCAGGGTTTAGGGCAGTGCAGTGGTGTTTGGGCAGTGTAGGGGATCGTGCAGGGGTGGTGTTTCAGGGTTTAGGGCAGTGCAGTGGTGTTCGGCCAGTGTAGGTGGTCTTGCTGGGGGTGGTGTTTCAGGGGTTAGTGCAGTGGTGTTTGGGCAGTGTAGGGGGTCTTGCTGGGGGTGATGTTTCAGGGTTTAGGGCAGTGCAGTGGTGTTCGGGCAGTGTAGGGGGTCTTGCTGGGGGTAGTGTTTCAGGGTTTAGGGCAGTGCAGTGGTGTTCGGGCAGTGTAGGGGGTCGTGCTGGGGGTGGTGTTTCAGGGTTTAGGGCAGTGCAGTGGTGTTCGGGCAGTGTAGGGGGTCGTGAAGGGGGTGGTGTTTCAGGGTTAGGGCAGTGCAGTGGTGTTCGGGCAGTGTAGGGGATCATGCTAGGGGTGGTGTTTCAGGGTTTAGGGCAGTGCAGTGGTGTTTGGGCAGTGTAGGGGATCGTGCAGGGGGTGGTGTTTCAGGGTTTAGGGCAGTGCAGTGGTGTTCGGCCAGTGTAGGTGGTCTTGCTGGGGGTGGTGTTTCAGGGGTTAGTGCAGTGGTGTTTGGGCAGTGTAGGGGTCTTGCTGGGGGTGGTGTTTCAGGGTTTAGGGCAGTGCAGTGGTGTTCGGGCAGTGTAGGGGTCGTGCAGGGGGTGGTGTTTCAGGGTTTAGGGCAGTGCAATGGTGTTCGGGCAGTGTAGGGGTCGTGCTGGGGCTGGTGTTTCAGGGTTCAGGTCAGTGCAGTGGTAATCGGGCAGTGTAGGGGTCTTGCTGGGGTGGTGTTTCAGGGTTTAGGGCAGTGGTGTTTGGGCAGTGTAGGGGGTCTTGCTGGGGGTGATGTTTCAGGGTTTAGGGCAGTGCAGTGGTGTTCGGACAGTGTAGGGGGTCTTGGAGGGGTAGTGTTTCAGGGTTTAGGGCAGTGCACTAGTGTTCGTGCAGTGTAGGGGTCGTGCTGGGGATGGTGTTTCAGGGTTTAGTGCAGTAGTGTTCGGGCAGTGTAGGGGGTCGTGCAGGGGGTGGTGTTTCAGGGTTTAGGGCAGTGCAGTAGTGTTCGGGCAGTGTAGGGGGTCGTGCAGGGGTGGTGTTTCAGGGTATAGGGCAGTGCAGTGGTGTTCGGGCAGTGTAGGGGGTCGTGCTGGGGGTGGTGTTTCAGGGTTTAGGGCAGTGCAGTGGTGTTCGGGCAGTGTAGGGAGTCGTGCTGAGGCTGGTGTTTCACGGTTTAGGGCAGTGCAGTGGTGTTTGGGCAGTGTAGGGGGTCGTGCTGGGGCTGGTGTTTCAAGGTTTAGGGCAGTGCAGTGGTGTTCGGGCATTGTAGGCGGTCGTGCTGGGGCTGGTGTTTCAGGGTTTAGGGCAGTGCAGTGGTGTTCGGGCAGTGTAGGGGGTCGTGCTGGGGGTGGTGTTTCAGGGTTTAGGGCAGTGCAGTGGTGTCCGGGCAGTGTAGGGGTCGTGCTGAGGCTGGTGTTTCACGGTTTAGGGCAGTGCAGTGGTGTTTGGGCAGTGTAGGGGTCGTGCTGGGGCTGGTGTTTCAAGGTTTAGGGCAGTGCAGTGGTGTTCGGGCAGTGTAGGCGGTCGTGCTGGGGCTGGTGTTTCAGGGTTTAGGGCAGTGCAGTGGTGTTCGGGCAGTGTAGGGGGTCGTGCTGGGGCTGGTGTTTCAGGCTTTAGGGCAGTGCAGTGATGCTCGGGCAGTGTAGGGGTCGTGCTGGGGGTGGTGTTTCAGGGTTTAGGGTAGTGCAGTGGTGTTCGGGCAGTGTAGGGGGTCGTGCTGGGGCTGGTGTTTCAAGGTTTAGGGCAGTGCAGTGGTGTTTGGGCAGTGTAGGGGGTCGTGCTGGGGCTGGTGTTTCAGGGTTTTGGGCAGAGCAGTGGTGTTCGGGCAGTGTAGGGGGTCGTGCTGGGGGTGGTGTTTCAGGGTTTAGGGCAGTGCAGTGGTGTTCGGGCAGTGTAGGGGGTCGTGCAGGGGGTGGTGTTTCAGGGTTTAGGGCAGTGGTGTTCGGGCAGTGTAGGGGATGTTGCTGGGGGTGATGTTTCAGGGTTTAGGGCAGTGCAGTGGTATTCGGGCAGTGTAGGGGGTCTTGCTGGGGTTAGTGTTTCAGGGTTTAGGGCAGTGCAGTGGTATTCGGGCAGTGTAGGGGTCGTGCTGGGGGTGGTGTTTCAGGGTTTAGGGCAGTGCAGTGGTGTTCGGGCAGTGTAGGGGGTCGTGAAGGGGTGGTGTTTCAGGGTTAGGGCAGTGCAGTGGTGTTCGGGCAGTGTAGGGGGTCATGCTAGGGGTGGTGTTTCAGGGTTTAGGGCAGTGCAGTGGTGTTCGGGCAGTGTAGGGGTCGTGCAGGGCTGGTGTTTCAGGGTTTAGGACAGTGCAGTGGTGTTTGGACATTGTAGGGGGTTGTGCTGGGGGTAGTGTTTTAGGGTTTAGGGTAGTGCAGTGGTGCTTGTGTAGTGTAGGGGTCGTGCTGGGGGTAGTGTTTTAGGGTTTAGGGTAGTGCAGTGGTGTTTGTGTAGTGTAGGGGTCGTGCTGGGGGTAGTGTTTTAGGGTTTAGGGTAGTGCAGTGGTGCTTGTGTAGTGTAGGGGGTAGTGCAGGGGTAGTGTTTTAGGGTTTAGGGTAGTGCAGTGGTGTTTGTGTAGTGTAGGGGGTCATGTTTTAGGGTAGTGCAGTGGTGTTTGGGTAGTGTAGGGGGTCGTGCTGGGGGTAGTGTTTTAGGATTTAAGTTAGTGCAGTGGTGTTTGGGTAGTGTAGGGGGTCATGCTGGGGGTAGTGTTTTAGGGTTTAGGGTAGTGCAGTGGTGTTTGTGTAGTGTAGGGGTCATGCTGGGGGTAGTGTTTTAGGGTTTAGGATAGTGCAGTGGTGCTTGTGTAGTGTAGGGGGTCGTGCTGGGGGTAGTGTTTTAGGGTTTAGGGTAGTGCAGTGGTGTTTTTGTAGTGTAGGGGGTCATGTTTTAAGATGCAACTCTCCAATACCTGACCAGTCTGCACTAAATAAAACTGCAAAAAAACTAAAAATAAAAAGTGTTTTGCACACTTTTGTCATTGGGCTATATGTGGGCTACATCTGGGTAATATTTGTGCTACATTTGGGCTCTTTTTTCACTGGTCGCCATCTTGGAAGACTTCTTTGTTATGAAGTTTCCTAATTTCCTCATTTACTGCAGTCTCCTCAATAGGAAATGCTTTCAGTTTTTACTTTGATTCCATCAAGAAGGCATTCAGATGTGTCTCACATTTGCTATAAATTCAGAATGTTAGCACTCTAGTTGCTCATTAGATCACTGTAGTAAAGCTACTGCTCACCAGGGAGTTAACTGGAAGTCTACTGCTGGTATTGAAAGTGATTGTTTCAGTCTGCATGTTAGAATTTTCTAATGAAATAGAAGAGGATTTGAGATCTCACTTAAAACATGCCCTAATTTTTCTTTCTGCAGCACTAACCATAATTTCTATTTCAAAAGAACCCCTCATTTTGTTCCTTTTAAATTAAATGTTTTAAGTGTTACCGGTTTATTCCAATCAAGATGGCTTCAGGTGTGCCATACTTTTGTCATAAGTAAGGCTGTTAGTGCTCTAGTTGTTCTTTAGAACACTCTGGGAAGATGCAGTAGAACACAAAGGAATCAACTGACAGTCTGCCCTTGTTGGATGTACATGTTTTACTGAGAATGTCAGACTTCATTCTCACATGACTGAGAAAGATAATGTGAATTTACAGAAAATATGCTCTCATTTTAGCTTCTGGAGCACCTTCCAAAACTCTATGGGACAAGCATGTGAAAATAGTTTTCTCTCAAACATGATTCATGATATCCCAGCAGAAGGTTTTTCACAGGGTAAAATCACCTTAGAACACACCACAATTCATGAAATTAGTATGGTACCATCAACAAATGAATTTTAATGTAACTAAAGTCTGTTATCACCCTTTATAGTTCTCCTTTTGGTAACCCTCAAAATCTTTGATTCACTA
This sequence comes from Calotriton arnoldi, assembly GCA_963921515.1. Taxonomy (NCBI): domain Eukaryota; kingdom Metazoa; phylum Chordata; class Amphibia; order Caudata; family Salamandridae; genus Calotriton; species Calotriton arnoldi. The sequence goes on along the minus strand of CAWUFW010031402.1, from coordinate 7,899 downwards.
CAATGCATTTCAATGGGGTACTATCATTTATATTGGTCCCAAGATGGCTGCCAGCAATTCCAGGATGAAGTGCTGACAGCCAATCAGATCTCACGATGACATGTGTGGTTAGGCTCCGCCCAGATATATATGTTATTTTACTTTTGATTTTCTCAGGAACTACTGAACGGATTTACACCATTTAAGCAAAAGGCACGACACTGAACCAAGGGCTACCTCTTTGCCAAATTTGCTGTAATTCCGTTCAGCAGTTCGGGCTGTAGCTGCGACTAAAGGTTCCTATGGAAAAATGAATGGGGAAAACACGTTTTGGGACCCCCCTTTTTTCTCGGCCCTTGCTCGACGAATCACCCCGAGACTTTCAGGATAGGAGCGGACCGGAGCGCCCCAACAAGTTGGAAACTTTCGCGAAGATTCGTCAACCGGCGCCAACGTTATTTCAAATAGAATGTTGCGGATTTCCTATGGAAAATAGGTCCTAACTATAACTATCTACTGGCGACCGCCAGTAGATAATATATATATATATATATTCATCAAATCCTCCATTACTGAAGAAAAACGGGTCGCACTCTTGCAGTAATATTAAGGTAAGTTAATTTATTCTTGAATCCATTTAGCAGCAGCACAGACACAACCAACACGTTTCGGTATTTCGTAATACCTTGCTCACGGTATTACGAAATACTGAAACGCGTTGGTTGTGTCTGTGCTGCTGCTAAATGGATTCAAGAATAAATTAACTTACCTTAATATTACTGCAAGAGTGCATCTGCTTTTCTTCAGTAATGGAGGATTTGATGGATATTTAGCGGTTTGGTTCAACCGCGGTGGTGACGCACCTAATTGAGCGCCAACGACCCGAGCGAAGAAGAACCAAGTTTGGGTGGATATATCTATATATGGTTAAGGCAATTAAATATTACTTAACTTAACGTTTAAAAAAACCCTAGTAATTCACTGATAAAGCCAAATGTTACAGAACGTTATAGTTAGGAAATAGAATTTTAAAAAACGTAGAAATTCACATTTTACACACAAAACCATAGAAATTGAGCAGTTACAGTTAGAGTTATCTGAAGAAAATATAACTCATGCCCTAAGGTAACTATAACCAGTGCCCTAACCATGCACTGCTAATTATATAACATATTACATCACTCATGACATCTTCTATGACATCATTGATAATATCACTGCAACATTTGCTGTAAAATATTGATGAGTAAAACTGTGCATGGCGGGGGTGCGAGTCATAGTTACCTTAGGGCACGAGTTTTTCAGCGAATTCTAATTGTAACAGCTGAATTTCTACGGTTTTGTGTGTGTAAAATGTGAACCTAACTATAAGGTCCCTGTATCCTTTGGCTTTTTCAGTGAATTTCTAAAGTTTTTTTAATTCTATTTCCTAACTATAATGTTCCTGTAACCTTTGGTTTTTTCATATTCATATATATATATATATATATATATGAAAAGAAAGGAGTTTGCCCCCAGTTGAGCCGCACTCGCAGGAGGACAGTGATGATCAGGGAAGGTCTCGTAGGTCACCACTCCTCCGCCGTTTCTGACGCATTTCGGGCATACGCCCTTTATCAAAGGAAAGCGGCGCCACAATGAAGAACAACCAAGGCTTCCAATATTTTCCCTCATTTATTCCTCTGGCAATCAATCTCAGGTGAGTAGATCACAGTGCATTATGGGATTAGAAGTCCTTCAAAATTACCCCATGTGGGATGGTGCTCTTTCACAGTGGCATGTCCAATCCATACAGGGTGCACCCTTGACACCCCTTCCCCAGTGCAGTCAACCTCCTGCTCCGTGTTCCACTGTCTGAAACCAAACAGCAGCGGACCCGCGCTGATAACGCGGTGGTATCGGCTCACGACCTGGCACTGGCCGTAATTATGAAAAGAAAGGAGTTTGCCCCAGTTGAGCCGCACTCGCAGGAGGACAGTGATGATCAGGAAGGTCTCAAAGGTCACCACTCCTCCGCCGTTTCTGACGCGTTTCGGGCATACGCCCTTTATCAAAGAAGCGGCGCCACAATGAAGAACAACCAAGGCTTCCAATATTTTCCCTCATTTATTCCTCTGGCAATCAATCTCAGGTGAGTAGATCACAGTGCATTATGGGATTAGAAGTCCTTCAAAATTACCCCCATGTGGGATGGTGCTCTTTCACAGTGGCATGTCCAATCCATACAGGGTGCACCCTTGACACCCCTTCCCCAGTGCAGTCAACCTCCTGCTCCGTGTTCCACTGTCTGAAACCAAACAGCAGCGGACCCGCGCTGATAACGCGGTGGTGTCGGCTCACGACCTGGCACTGGCCGTAATTATGAAAAGAAAGGAGTTTGCCCCCAGTTGAGCCGCACTCGCAGGAAGGACAGTGATGATCAGGGAAGGTCTCGTAGGTCACCACTCCTCTGCCGTTTCTGACGCGTTTCGGGCATACGCCCTTTATCATAATTACGGCCAGTGCCAGTTCGTGAGCCGACACCACCGCGTTATCAGCGCGGGTCCTCTGCTGTTTGGTTTTAGACAGTGGAACACGGAGCAGGAGGTTGACTGCACTGGGGAAGGGGTGTCAAGGGTGCACCCTGTATGGATTGGACATGCCACTGTGAAAGAGCACCATCCCACATGGGCGTAATTTTGAAGGACTTCTAATCCCATAATGCACTGTGATCTACTCACCTGAGATTGATTGCCAGAGGAATAAATGAGGGAAAATATTGGAAGCCTTGGTTGTTCTTCATTGTGGCGCCGCTTTCCTTTGATAAAGGGCGTATGCCCGAAACGCGTCAGAAACGGCGGAGGAGTGGTGACCTCCGAGACCTTCCCTGATCATCACTGTCCTCCTGCGAGTGCGGCTCAACTGGGGGCAAACTCCTTTCTTTCATAATTACGGCCAGTGCCAGGTCGTGAGCCGACACCACCGCGTTATCAGCGCGGGTCCGCTGCTGTTTGGTTTCAGACAGTGGAACACTGAGCAGGAGGTTGACTGCACTGGGGAAGAGGTGTCAAGGGTGCACCCTGTATGGATTGGACATGCCACTGTGAAAGAGCACCATCCCACATGGGGGTAATTTTGAAGGACTTCTAATCCCATAATGCACTGTGATCTACTCACCTGAGATTGATTGCCAGAGGAATAAATGAGGGAAAATATTGGAAGCCTTGGTTGTTCTTCATTGTGGTGCCGCTTTCCTTTGATAAAGGGCGTATGCCCGAAACGCGTCAGAAACGGCGGAGGAGTGGTGACCTACGAGACCTTCCCTGATCATCACTGTCCTCCTGCGAGTGCGGCTCAACTGGGGGCAAACTCCTTTCTTTTCATAATCCGGCCAGGTCGTGAGCCGACACCACCGCGTTATCAGCGCGGGTCCGCTGCTGTTTGGTTTCAGACAGTGGAACACGGAGCAGGAGGTTGACTGCACTGGGGAAGGGGTGTCAAGGGTGCACCCTGTATGGATTGGACATGCCACTGTGAAAGAGCACCATCCCACATGTGGGTAATTTTGAAGGACTTCTAATCCCATAATGCACTGTGATCTACTCACCTGAGATTGATTGCCAGAGGAATAAATGAGGGAAAATATTGGAAGCCTTGGTTGTTCTTCATTGTGGCGCCGCTTTCCTTTGATAAAGGGCGTATGCCCGAAACGCGTCAGATACAGCGGAGGAGTGGTGACCTACGAAACCTTCCCTGATCATCACTCTCCGCCTGCGACTCAACTGGGGGCAAACTCATATATATATATATATATATATATATATATATATATATATGGTACTCATGCTCAAGATTTGTAAATTTACTTCATAATATCATATGATTAAAAATTATTGTAGCAGAATGAGGCACTTGTCAGATGACATTTTTAGAAAAGAACACATAACCAAGTTATGCGAATCCGTAATAGATTGCAATGAATGGTTTCATGCCAGATAATGAAGATACTTACAGTAGCAGGTGAGGCCACTTCTAAATCCATGGGCTCAAAGATAAGGCTCATTTGTGAAGACATCTGGATGATCTCACCACTCATAAGGCACAGTTTCTTGTTGTCGTCCAACACTGTGTTCATATTTTCAATCCACACTGCATCGACTGGGCCATCAAAAATGAGCCATTTCCTGTCTGGACTCTGTTTAGTAGACATTTCGGTTTACAACTTTAGTTGAATAAACATTAATATTTATAAATACGTTGTTTATTTCCATCATCAAGATCATAAAAAGTCCTAAATTACATAATACCCTTTTCCTCAAGATTGGACGCAAGCACCTCCTTATAGAGCCTGATAAATAATTAATAATAAATAAATTGCTTAATGGACTCCAGCTCACCAGGGCATCCTGTTACATATAACGTAGGAGCCAGGCATTTAGGAAACTCACAAATTCCAGAAAACCAGTTTAAATGGTGTCAAAAGCACTCACTTCTGTCGAGAGTAGACCCAGCCCAGTTACTGATCTATATCCAGTGCACTGGTTATGAGGATGAAAGCCCTAATTGTAGGTTTCATCACTTCATTTGTTTCCCTGTCAGAAGTAGTTTACTAAATTAAGTACTAAACGTTTATATTTTAGTTTTTGCAGAGGGAGGCAGCACTGCAAGAACATACCTTGTCCTGCCCTCCCTTATGCTCCAATCCACTTCCATCCACTCCCACCTCACACAGAGGCTGCTGCCTACATTAACCACTACTAAGAGCAGCTGGTAAATATATGTGTTAGACTCCACGGAATTGAGAGTTCCATGTGGTTTTAAGACCAGTAAATCCAGATCCACAAGGTAAATCCCCATTCCATGGGGTGCAACTTGTAATTGCACTGTACTGGTACGGTGTTACATAAAGGTAATGTACATTTCACATTTGGGACCTATGCCCCATGGTCTTCAGGATATTGATAAGATAAATATATCTGATTCGAATTTGCAGTAGATAATGTAAAGCAAATCCTTAAGAATATGACAGGGTCAAAATCAACCATGACTTATGTGATATTTTGCACACTGAATTGTTAAATGCAGCCTCATGTTTGATTAACAGTTTGAAATACTAAAAAGGTGAACAGAAAGGGCCTGATTATGATGATGGTCGGACGAGCACCCGACTGCCATCCTGTCGGGAACGTGACCGGCCGGCAGGGAGTCGGCGGTTCCGCCAGACAGATTACGATCCGCCCGCCGTGGAGGCGGTCGGAAACATGCCTCTTAGCATTGAGGCTTGTGCTGCGGCCCGAAAAAGGGCTGCAGCACATGCCTCACTGCTAAGAAGCATGTTTATAAACATCCCTGCACCTTGTGACAGGCACCATGCGGTGCCTGCCAGACGGTGCAAGGATGTTTAGGGGGGCACCTTAGGTGCCCCCCAGAACCCATAGCTGAAGGCAAAGGGGAAAGGGGGGCCCGCTAGGCTAAGTCCCTTTCCGCCTGACTTTTCATGGCAGGCAGACCGCCATGAAATGGCAGGTGGAAAGGGACATTGTAATCCCTTCGGCGGTGCCTGAGCAGGCACCACCATTATTGTAGGGATTGCAGTCCCTCCAGCGGTCCAACGGGTTCCTCGAACCCGTCGGATGCATGGCGGATGGTCGCTCCGCCAGCCTCCATCCTAATGCGGCGGGTGGTCCTGCAGAGGCCGATGGCGGTAGGACCGCCACCGATGGCCTGACGGTGGCGGTCCACCGCCATCGTAATCAGGCCCAAAGTTTCTTAGCATCTGTAAGACAGCATTAATATAAAAAATTTTGTTAAACGCAAAAAAATTCTTTTTTAAAAAGGATCGAGGGAGAAAACAAATAAATAGAGAGGACTAGAAGCAAGAAAGAAATTGAACATTTAATCGGTTCAGCATAATTTCTATTTCAAGTATTGAATAGTTGAATATGTTTAAAAACATTTTTAGGAACAGAGCTCTCACCAAGGTGACGTTTTACAAAGATTCAACTTTTTTTCATCTCTCTCACACACTCACACACACAAACAGTGAGGCCCATTCCCCAATGCATTTTGGAATACGTAAATTAGAATGCCTGTAGCACTCTTTCACATTCCTTTGTAAATTGACCCCAAAACATCTAAAATAGTACTAAAGTGGAACTAGTCAGAGAATATTCATATACAATTCGTACAAATAGAAAGGGTTGTGCCATGTTGGCACTTTTACTAATACGGAGCGGGACATTTTGGGATAGGCATGTAAGAGTGCGTAAGAGAATACTCCTGTAGTCCTATTTCCTGTACTCACAAATGCCTTTGTGAATAGGCCCCCATGGAGATGAAAAATGGAAACTATTCTTAGACAAAAGAACCAGTTACTTGACTTCCGTAACACTATTTCTGGTGGATAATCTATCTAACCTCAGATTCCTCACCTTGTGAATATTCCCCCAGGTGTCAGACTGGATCCAGAAACTTTTCAAAATCACTCAAATTTATTGCTCACAAATTCTAATGTGTACTCCCTTTGAGATACAACACAGCTGTCCTCACTCTCAAGACAGTTTTCTTGATTTCCATTACATCGGTACAGAATGTGAGTAAACTCAGTCAACCCACCATACACAAAAGTCTTTCTGAACAAGCTGATGTTAAGAAAGTGAGCTTCTTTTCTACCAAAAGTGATCACTTCTTTTCATGTCAGAAAAATGATTACCCTCTCCTCGCCCTTCCAAGAGGGAAGAGAAACTCCATCGGCTGCATCCTAAAAGACCCCTAAGTTTCTACATTGATTGTACATGAAACATGGTGAAGACAATCAGCTCTTTGTTGGATTCGCTGTGGCGAAGAAGGGCAAGGCAGTGCAGAAAAGGATCATATCCAGCTGGATCATTCTCTGTATCAAAATCTACTATACATTGGCTAAGAAGCAGCCCCCAGATGGCTTTCAGGCTCACTCCACCAGAGTCAAGCCTGCTACCACTACGTTGGCCCACAGAATGGCTGTTCAGGGCATTTGGCCTGTGGTTATGTGGGCGTCAGTTCATACGTTCACGAAGCACTACTGCCTAGACAACTAGGTCAGTCGAGATAGGCATTTTGCCCATTGGGTCCTAAAAGACTTTTTGATCTGAGCCAGCTCACAGACCCACCACATAGGAGGTACTGCTTTAGTATCTATTCACAAGGTGAGGAATCTGCGGTTAGAAGTATCCATCAGAAGAACAAGTTACTTACCTTCGGTAATGCTTTTTCTGGTGGATATTCTATCTAACTGCAGATTCCTCACCAATCATCCCACCATCCCATTCTGTGATCTGGACTCTTTTTCCATCTAAAAATGTCCCAGTTCCAAGTCTAGAGATCTGCACTCTAGTCCAACCAATCTGCTGCTGTGCTTTGTGTCTAGTTGTGCAACACTCTAAAAAACAATTGACTTCTGCACGCATAGGCGGCACTTCTATGCAGATCCGCATGTCACCTAAGAAGCAGAACAATGTTGGCGGGGTGCCGCATGACGCCAGCTACGGGCATGCAGAGCCACTGCTGAAAAGTTTTCGGATCAAGTCTGATATCTGATTAATATTCACAAGGTGAAGAATCTGCAGCTAGAAGTATTCACCAGAAGGCATGTGTGATTCACAATAGCATGGATATACTATTTACTAAATAAAATGCTTCCGACTAAACTTGGTTCATTGAAAGTGATAAGGAGCAAAGATGGTTCATTTAGTTGTGGAAGCAGACCCTGACGGCATGCACCCTCCTACAAAACTGGATGAAAGACGAAATGCATCTATGCCACTTTGTGCCTGCTGTGAGAGTGAGCAACTCAAATTGCCAGTGAAATGTCATAAATCAGAATAGCCTAGAAAAAATTGTTGCTTTAAAATACCAGGAGTCTTGCCATTTAAAAAGATTTCTGTACTGAACAAGTTACTTACC
>CAWUFW010031401.1:0-15594 GCA_963921515.1 Calotriton arnoldi | reverse complement strand
GAATCCCTTCGTCCCGATCATACCAATATTCTACATTTACTACCGGAACAGGCACGGACGCGTACGGCGCAGAAGGTAAGCCAGACACCAACCACAAAACACATACAACACGTACACGACACATCACACACACACACGGGATGCTGAATATACTTACACCAGCAACAGCAGCACCATAGGGCGGGATGCCCATCACCAATGCCACATATGCACACAGGGGCCTGAATGCGCACCACCACCCCTACCCAGGGGGCTGGATGCCTACCACTACTACCACCCTTAGCCAGGGGGCTGGATGCCTACCACTACTACCACCCTCACCCAGGGGGGGCTGGATGCCCTACCACTACTACCACCCTCACCCAGGGGAGCTGGATGCCTACCACTACTACCACCCTTAGCCAGGGGGGGCTGGATGCCTACCACTACCACCACCCTCACCCAGGGGGGGCTGGATGCCTACCACTACTACCACCCTCACCCAGGGGGGGCTGGATGCCTACCACTACTACCACCCTCACCCAGGGGGGGCTGGATGCCTACCACTACTACCACCCTCACCCAGGGGGGGCTGGATGCCTACCACCACTACCACCCTCACCCAGGGGGGGCAGGATGCCTACCACTACTACCACCCTTAGCCAGGGGGGGCTGGATGCCTACCACTACTACCACCCTTAGCCAGGGGGGGCTGGATGCCTACCACCACTACCACCCTCACCCAGGGGGGGCTGGATGCCTACCACTACTACCACCCTTACCCAGGGGGGGCTGGATGCCTACCACTACTACCACCCTCACCCAGGGGGGGCAGGATGCCTACCACTACTACCACCCTCAGCCAGGGGGGGCTGGATGCCTACCACTACTACCACCCTCACCCAGGGGGGGCTGGATGCCTACCACTACTACCACCCTCACCCAGGGGGGGCTGGGATGCCTACCACTACTACCACCCTCACCCAGGGGGCTGGATGCCTACCACTACTACCACCCTCACCCAGGGGGCTGGATGCCTACCACTACTACCACCCTTAGCCAGGGGCAGGATGCCTACCACTACTACCACCCTCACCCAGGGGGGCTGGATGCCTACCACTACTACCACCCTCACCCAGGGGGGCTGGATGCCTACCACTACTACCACCCTCACCCAGGGGGCTAGGATGCCTACCACTACTACCACCCTCACGCCAGGGGGCTGGATGCCTACCACCACTACCACCCTCACCCAGGGGGCAGGATGCCTACCACTACTACCACCCTCAGCCAGGGGGGCTGGATGCCTACCACTACTACCACCCTCACCCAGGGGGGCTGGATGCCTACCACTACTACCACCCTTAGCCAGGGGGGCTGGATGCCTACCACTACTACCACCCTTAGCCAGGGGGGCTGGATGCCTACCACTACTACCACCCTCACCCAGGGGGGGCTGGATGCCTACCACCACTACCACCCTCACCCAGGGGGGGCAGGATGCCTACCACTACTACCACCCTTAGCCAGGGGGGGCTGGATGCCTACCACTACTACCACCCTTAGCCAGGGGGGGCTGGATGCCTACCACTACTACCACCCTTAGCCAGGGGGGGCTGGATGCCTACCACTACTACCACCCTCACCCAGGGGGGGCTGGATGCCTACCACTACTACCACCCTCACCCAGGGGGGCTGGATGCCTACCACTACTACCACCCTCAGCCAGGGGGCTGGATGCCTACCACTACTACCACCCTCACCCAGGGGGGCTGGATGCCTACCACTACTACCACCCTTAGCCAGGGGGCTGGATGCCTACCACTACTACCACCCTTAGCCAGGGGGGCTGGATGCCTACCACTACTACCACCCTCAGCCAGGGGGCAGGATGCCTACCACTACTACCACCCTCAGCCAGGGGGCTGGATGCCTACCACTACTACCACCCTTAGCCAGGGGGGCTGGATGCCTACCACTACTACCACCCTTAGCCAGGGGGGCTGGATGCCTACCACTACTACCACCCTCACCCAGGGGGGCTGGATGCCTACCACTACTACCACCCTCACCCAGGGGGGCTGGATGCCTACCACTACTACCACCCTCACCCAGGGGGGGCTGGATGCCTACCACTACTACCACCCTTAGCCAGGGGGGGCTGGATGCCTACCACTACTACCACCCTCACCCAGGGGGGGCTGGATGCCTACCACTACTACCACCCTTAGCCAGGGGGGGCTGGATGCCTACCACTACTACCACCCTTAGCCAGGGGGCTGGATGCCTACCACTACTACCACCCTCAGCCAGGGGGCTGGATGCCTACCACTACTACCACCCTCAGCCAGGGGGGCTGGATGCCTACCACTACTACCACCCTCACCCAGGGGGGCTGGATGCCTACCACTACTACCACCCTTAGCCAGGGGGGCTGGATGCCTACCACTACTACCACCCTTAGCCAGGGGGGCTGGATGCCTACCACTACTACCACCCTCACCCAGGGGGGCTGGATGCCTACCACCACTACCACCCTCACCCAGGGGGGGCTGGATGCCTACCACTACTACCACCCTCAGCCAGGGGGGGCTGGATGCCTACCACTACTACCACCCTTAGCCAGGGGGGGCTGGATGCCTACCACTACTACCACCCTTAGCCAGGGGGGGCTGGATGCCTACCACTACTACCACCCTCACCCAGGGGGCTGGATGCCTACCACGACTACCACCCTCACCCAGGGGGGCTGGATGCCTACCACTACTACCACCCCCACTCATAGGATGGACAATGCATGACACAACCAGCACACCACAACCTAGGGAATGCAAGATAAAGACATCCCCCCACCACCATGACAAGCGTGTGTAGGCTGTGTCAAATGCCTACAACACCGAACATGACTTTGAACATACAATGTGACCCCCTAGCACATGTGCCACACATATATGTGTGTGGCACCCACAATGCAAGCAGCCCATGACCATTGTGGCAATGGGGCCTAAACCCCCATCATCACAGTGACCAAAAGGTAAGTGTGGGGTCCATAGCTGAAGCACATTTTGACCATTGTGGCAATGGGGTCTAAACCCCCATCATCACAGTGACCAAAAGGCAAGTGTGGGGTCCATAGCTGAAGCACATTTTGACCATTGTGGCAATGGGGTCTAAACCCCCATCATCACAGTGACCAAAAGGCAAGTGTGGGGTCCATAGCTGAAGCACATTTTGACCATTGTGGCAATGGGGTCTAAACCCCCATCATCACAGTGACCAAAAGGGAAGTGTGGGGTCCATAGCTGAAGCACATTTTGACCATTGTGGCAATGGGGTCTACACCCCCATCATCACAGTGACCAAAAGGTAAGTGTTGACAAAGAAAGAGCTGCAACTGCCAAACTGCATGGATCATTCCTGGTCACAGAACCAAAAACTCATCTGTGGCAAAGTAGTGTATGTGTCCCATTGCAACATAAATTGGGTGAGCCAAATACTGCAGTGCAAATGAGACATTCCTTTGGCCATGTGCAGACAAACAACACCCATGGGGGCTGACACCGTCAACATTCATCAATGACACAATGACAGAAGTGACCATCAGAATGCAGAACCACATATTTGCACCAATGGGCACACAAATGCAGATATCCTGTGGAGACAGCAGATGTGAGGTGAACAGATACCATACCATGGCAGCAATGGGACACACAAACCATGATCACTGTGCTGACCGATGACCTAGGAGTCCCAGGGACAGCAGGGGAAACACACCAAACAACATACAGCCAATGGCACACCCAAGATATGCCAATGCAGTGGTGCAGATGCACAAACACAAACAGGCAGACCAACACTGTCATCATACACAGCAGGTGAGGGGGGGTGCCAGTGTCCCCAGGTAACCACACAACACATGAGGAGAGCTGAATACCAATCATACAGATGTGCATACACTGCCACACTAAGGTAACTCATGGATCCAAATCCCCTATGTGGGCAAGCAGGCATTGTCAGATGAGAGGGAGCACAAAACACACATGTCACACAGGCACGTAGGAACAACAACTGACACAGCAAGACACAGACACACCACAGCACCACCCCCAGGGCCCCCACAATGTGGTGACCCTTGGCTGCATAAAAATCCCACTCTGATGACAAAGCTGAATGTGGTTCACACTGTGAACCACAGTCATGTGTCCTGAGCAACAAACTACCATCACACCGACACAAGCACAAATCAATCAGCATGGCCAGTAAGCCAAGGCCAACATGGAGGCAGGGGTCTAGCTGGGCAACAACTCCCATCTGCACACACTCAAGACCACACCCCTCGACCTCCAACAATGTGCAGCAGTGAAGTACACATGCACTGGTGACATTGCACATGCACCCATGACTATTCCAGGGTGGTGGGTGGGAACCAAGGTGCAGAAACACATCACACATGGCCACTCAACAAGACTCCTGAATGTCTGACACACTGCACACTACGCTGTACATGGACATGACGGCGATACCACACCAACCAATGGGATCCCAGCCACAGTCACACACCAATGAAGAAGCCAAGGTCACCCACAAAGAACACACATAGACAACAACCAACATCGCAGCCCGGACCCTGAGGAGTGCCAGCAGTCACACACACAACGTGTCACAATAACTTAAAGATAACACGAACTGAAAATCACATGACAGGGGCAAACAACAAGTGCCAAGGGAAACCTGACTGTGACCCATCTGCGTCTGCACACAAACTCAGCCCTGACAGCAAACACACCTATGGGTGACACCCTGATGACCAGTAATGTGCCATGCACCCACATCACAGAGAACACAGGGAGAAGACTTTGGGGGAACATAGCTCAAGTCAGCAAGCATCACAAACAGGTACAACACTAGGGATCACAGCATGCGCAGATAAATGGAAGTGAACACACAGACATGCACATACAACACACACCTTGGGCGCAGGCAATGTCACACGTGTACACACTGCCATGAGGGGACTCCACTCCTGTGTGAGGAAAGCTGTGCCATATGTTGCCTCAGTAGGGCCCCATCATGTCAGCTGAGCACTTGGTCACACAATCAACAATTAGCACCAAATGAGGGCTCCCGTCACATCAGCCTGGTCATGGATGTGCCAACGGAATCATCAGCACAGATCCAACACACTTGTATAGCAATGTTGCACTGACTACACGGATGAGTCCTTCCCCATTGATGCCCAAACCTGCATGTCCAGTGGAGATGGCAACACGGTCAGGGAAGTAGACAAATCCAACAATGGCAGGCACAACAGATGTGCAGGGGTGGAAGCCACAGATATGAAATTGCTAATGTAAGTAGGAAATCCCATTGCCAAATACTGAACACATGACACCCTCAGATGCTGCTATGGATGACATGGATACACCACATGATAGGACACATTCCCCCTGGACCACATGGGTTCCTGCACAGTAACACTTCATAATCATGAGACCAGATATCACCATCACTGCAGCAAGGGCATGGTTAGCAGCACCAACAACATGTACATCTGAAGCATGAGCACTAGAGAAAAGAAAGTTGCTTTATTCAGCATATGTGTTGAATGAAAACGACGTCCAGAAAAAAAGAGCAAAGGCCAATGGCCAGTCCATTGTCAAAGTTCAAACAGGGTGACACTGGCAGATGTCACCCTACGCATGCCTGCACAAAACCAGGGACAATCCACTAGGAGGGGCAACCGGGGGGCAGGCCAGGCACCGCAGGGACAGGATCAGGGCTCACCAGGGGAGTCAGGGAAGGGGTGGTGGGTGCTGGAGAGCCACTGACAACTGCAGTGGAGGTGTCTGACATGGTGTGTGCCGGCACAACTGGGGGCATGACTCAGATGTCGTGGGTGCCGGCACAACTGCAGTGGACCCTGCAGATGGAGTGGACAGGTCCGCCACTGCAGTGCCCAAGTCAGACAGGGCGGTAGTGGACTCCACTGCAGTGCCTACCTCCAGGGGAGGAGAATGGGGAACAGGCAAGGTGGGTTGGACAGAGGGGAGGACACCCTCACCACATCAGTGGCACAGACAAGCGCAGCGGGGGTGTGGTGCTGGGAGAGCAAGTGGCAGGGGAGAAGGCCTGATCCTCTTGGGGATGGTATATCTGTGGGTGGGGGAACCTGGGGCAGGGTGTGGTGGGGGCACCTGTGCAGTGGGGGCCTGAGGGATGGAGGACGGAGACCTTGTGCCTGAGCTGCAGGGCGGTGGCGGGGTCTTGCTCTTAGGACTCCGGGGGGACTTGCGGGTGGGGGCCTCAGTCCGTCTGCGCCTGGGGGAGGGTGTCCGGGGGCGAGGGGCACTCTGCTCCGTGTGGGTGGGCTTCCTCTTCCCCCGGGATGCTGGAGCAGCTTCATCGGTGGGGAAGAGGCCGAGGTCACAGAGGAAGAGCTGCTGTGACTTTGGGGTTGCAGGTGAGGCAAGGGAGGGTGCTTTGGAGGGAGAGGGAACTGAGGACTGCGCAGTGCATGTGGATGCGTGTGTGTGTTCCAGGGCCCCATCCCCTGTGAGTCTGGCTTCAGTCCCCTGAATGTGCGTGCGTGTGCGTTTTGTCATTGGCGTGTGTGTCAGTGTGCTGGATGTGTGTGTGCTGGTGTGTGCCTGTGCCGGTGTGTGTGTGCTTGGGATGGGTAAGGTGCTGGGGAGTGTGGATGGAGCAGAGGCAGGAGGGGTGAGGGACCGTTTGAGGAGGGACACTGCTGCCGTCAGGGAGGAGTCCATGGACCTATTGCCCCTCTGTAGGTCAGACATGCCCGATGAGATGCCCTCCATGAACGACACCAGCTGAGTCAACAGCGCGGTGTGCGCATGGAGGACACTCAGCATGGCTGTCTGGCCTACATGGAGCTGGCGAAGGAGGTACACAGACTCCTCACTCAGGGCAGCAGGGGACACAGGGGCAGGGGCTGCGGTGCCTGGCCCAAAGGAGACACGCTCCCGGACATGGGAGCCTCCACGGACCTGGGGAATGGGAGCCGATGGGAGGGCGGTGGTGGTGCTGGTGGTGGCGGGGACAGCAACACTAGCTGGGGTGTGGTGGCTGCTGACACCCGCCTCCACAAGGGAGTCATCCTCCGAGTTGCTCTGGTCCTCAGCTGAGGTGGATGCTGCTGAGGACTCCTCGGTGTGGCTCCCCTCGCCCTCCGTGCCACTGGGTCCCTCCGACCACTCCTCGGCTGCTGACCCAGTCTGGCTCTCTGGCTCCTCCTGGTCCGTGGAGCTGTCCCCTTCCGTGGCCGTGGATGTATCTGCAAACAATGGGGAAACAGACAGACATCAGTCACCTGCACAAAACGCACACACCACTGTGAGCACAGCACATCACAGAGCAAGCCCTGGCATCATTAGTTGTACATTGCTAAAAGTGCCCTAACTGAACAGGAGAAGCCAATTGTCAGTCTGATGCCAAGCATGGCACTCACATCCCACATGGCCTTGCACCCATCTGTCTGGTGTCTGTTGGATTGCAACACCCCAGTGTGGACACATGCACCAAGTACACAGTAGTTGGACAGTGCAGAGGACACGGTGTGGCATGTGGACATGCACACATCACAGCTCTTGCCACTGAGTCAGTACAGGTTTCCGGATGAAAGGGATGCCCAGAGTCAAATAGGAAATGCATGTGATGCATACCAGCGACAGACACCATGATGCACCCATGTCCTGATAGCCAGCGCCACTATGGTGTGCATGTAGCACATGTCACTCCCCTGCAGGCTCACCAATCAGTAGACACATGCCATGGCGGAGGCATGACTGCAAAGTCATACATCACTGTCTCAGTGATGTATGACTTTGCAACCAGACAACAACACTCTGCACTGTGTCACAATAGTAGGTCATGGGGAATGCAAGTCCTGGAGCTGCACAAGTGCACATGTACATCCCCCACAACACATCCTCTCAACCCTCATCTGTCCAGGTCATACCTATTGGACATATGGGAGACCTGTGACACTACCCTCTGAACCTGAGCCCCTCACACTCTGCTGTGAATGGGGAACAGCTGCCTGAACTTCACATTCACATGCCCCAGTCTGCATGGGCAGCTGATCAGACACCTATGTGACACACAAGTATCGTCTCCTATGGTCACATCTCCAGTGGCATGCTGAGCCCCTACCAAGAAACTCCACAGCAGTCCTGGCGACTAATCCACAGCACACTGACACAGAGGCAGACACCTGAGGGGTCAAATCACTGCGCACAATGTGTCAGCTGATACACGGGAGTGGGAGTACAGAGTGTATTGTATGGCCTGGAGTAGGCATGACTGTCCAGCCCCACATGAATGAGGGATGAGCCCTGGACTGTAGGCAGCTGGCTAAGTATGTGTGACACACGTCATATACATACTCCTGGGGCCCAAACATTGTTCCCACCCGCAGCATGGGTGTGTGCCAGATACCCCAGCCACATGTGGTGGATCAGCTCAGCAATTGGACCACAGATCAAAGTAACACGCTGAATACATGTCAGAATACAGGCATTGTGTAAGCAATGGACCCACCCATGATGCCCACCACAGAGTCAGGGAAACAGATGCTGTCTCCCACCTTGAGTCAAGCAAACTGCAAGGACACAGTCCTAAGTGACAGAATTCCCTGCATGTAAGGGCCACACCTGGGTATCAGATGAGGAGTGGGCAGTGCACAATAGAGGGACATGGCTCCTGGACAACATGACTGCTGTACTGTGGCAGTTTAACCAGGCCCGAGGAGGGCACATAGCATGTTAGACAGAGTTCACAGTGCAGTCTTTGACTCACCCCCTCCTTGCTGCTCTCTGGCCTTCAGCTGCCCATCCAGGTCTGGAAAGACCACCGCCAGGATCCTGAGCATGTGGGGGTCAGGGTCCGTGTTCCGCCCCTCCTGCGAGGAGGCGACAGCTTCAGCTGGACCCGTGCAATCCTCCGGGTCCAGCCCCGAAGGTCCTGCCACCTCTTTTGGCAGTTGCGGATCCGGCGCTTGTAGACCCCCACGGACCGGACAGCCCGGACGATGTCCTTCCAGATCTCCTGCTTCCGATGGGCAGAAGCCTGTCAGGATGACAAAGTGATAAGGCCATTACTACACATGCAACATATCCGTGCATGACACAGTTGCATATACATGTCGCAATCACAGGGGCACATGGTGTACACAGGCAGTGCACGGCTGCCCATGGACAGTTTTCCAGAAGTCACTACATGGTATCATTGCATGGGGAGTAAAACCCTGTTCAGAAGCACTGTCACTGCACCATACCTGTCCAGTGCAAGTCACTACACACTATGGGGGGTGACAACTACTCAGTGAGCCTGCTAGCCAGTGGCGTGCAGACTCTCAGCCTTGCTAGTCAGACAAAATGCACATTCAGAAAGGCAGTGCACAGGACACTCACCTGCTCCCCTGGTGTCCCATACAGCTTGCTGTACTGTGGAAGTAGGCTGTCCAGCAGGGCCTGGTTCTCTTCAAGGCTGAAGGCTGGGGCTCTCTCCACAGTACGTGCCATTGCAGGGTCCAGAGGGGCAGAGACAGCAGCAGTGCAGTGGCAGATGTCGTCTTGGAGCATGTAGTGCAGGCAAGTGGGCTCTCAGGGGAACAGCCAGCAATATATATGTGCTGGAGAGGCAGATACTGTCCCTTGTGTCCAAAGTGATAGGTCCAAGTCGTTTGCATCTTCTGAATCTGGCCAATCCATGGAATAGCAGCACCAAAACACGCCCACAGCATCCTTCAAATCTTCAACTTCATGACATACATGATTTTGCAACATTGTTGTGGGTGACCAACTGATTTTCCAGCAACCGACTCGTTCGAAATTCGAAAACGCGTCCGTTGCCAGGCAAGCCCATTGTCAATGGGTGCGCACCGATCGGTCCATTGCAGTTCAACGCGCACAGGGGTACAACGCGTACCCGCACACATTGAAAGCAATGGGCCGGCCGGAGGCACCGATCGGTCCATTGCAGTTCAACGCGCACAGGGGTACAACGCGTACCCGCACACATTGAAAGCAATGGGCCGGCCGGAGGCACCGATCGGTCCATTGCAGTTCAACGCGCACAGGGGTACAACGCGTACCCGCACACATTGAAAGCAATGGGCCGGCCGGAGGCACCGATCGGTCCATTGCAGTTCAACGCGCACAGGGGTACAACGCGTACCCGCACACATTGAAAGCAATGGGCCGGCCGGAGGCACCGATCGGTCCATTGCAGTTCAACGCGCACAGGGGTACAACGCGTACCCGCACACATTGAAAGCAATGGGCCGGCCGGAGGCACCGATCGGTCCATTGCAGTTCAACGCGCACAGGGGTACAACGCGTACCCGCACACATTGAAAGCAATGGGCCGGCCGGAGGCACCGATCGGTCCATTGCAGTTCAACGCGCACAGGGGTACAACGCGTACCCCCACACATTGAAAGCAATGGGCCGGCCGGAGGCACCGATCGGTCCATTGCAGTACAACGCATCACTGTACATGTGACTGGCATATGTCAGCATGCCTGTCTCAGATGGACATATGCCAGCCACAGATAGCTCCCAGGGAGTGAGGGGCACACCTACATCACGACAGCCTGTCCAAACCTTATCATAAGGCATGTAAGGCTGCATTTCCTATTGTGTGTATGTTGGTGTACATGTTGTCCTGTGGGTGTCACCTGTGGGCAGCCACCCCCAGGCTGTGCACGTGTTCATGGGGACAGGATCCTGGGTGTTACGTGTACGTGACCACTGTGATGTGCAACTGTTCATATCTGTGCATGTGCCATGGTCACATTTCACAGTGGTGTTTGTGTATGTCATGTCACATACCCCGTGAGTCCCATGTGGGACGGTATGTTTGAGCCAGGGTGTCCCAGTGGCACAATAGTGATGGACCTCCACAGTCTTTGTGCATGTAGTGTTTACAATGTCTCTGATTTCATGTGCACAATGGGAGACAGTCTCCACATCCACGTTGTGTGTGCATGGACTCTGATGTTGTGCGTGTGTGTCACAGACGTCCATGTCTGTCCTGCCGTGGCAAGTGGGGCCACTACCTGTGGGGGTCATGTTTGTTTTGCTGTGGTGTACACATGATACTCCATGTGATGCCAGTGTCCATGTGGCATTACAGGGTCCCTGGGAATGTACCTGTCGTTGAGCTGTGGTGCCTGGGGCACATCTGTCCTCACATGTCACTGTGGGGGGTGATTGTGACACGGCAGCAGGAGATGGGAACTGTGACACGGCATCATGATATCCAATGGGCCAACCTGGGACAAATTGATGCCACCTGTAGGACCGTGTTGACAGATGTTGGCCATGTATGTACCATACATGTCCTTCCGGTACTGCACACTTCATGTAGTTGTGCCTCATAATGATGTATGTTGGGATCTTGAGTGTGTTCAATGCCGCATATGTGGGGTGACTGACAATCTTGCTTACTTCTCCTCTGCACTGCAGGGCTCCTGCTGTCCATCGGCCATTCCCAGACCTGGCAACGATGGTGGAACGGGACAGCATCCGACGGTACCGCTTCACCAGGCAGCTGATTGAGGATTTGGCAGTGCAGTTGTCCCCACATTTGCAGCCTGGCCGGCCGTATCCTACAGCGCTGACCCCCAAGGTGAAGGTGATGGCAGCCCTACACTTCTTTGCCACCGGTACCTTCCAACATACTGTGGCGACTGCTGGTGGGATGTCACAGACCATGTTCAGCCGTGTGCTCCGCGATGTTTTGGCGGCAATGTTGCTCTTCCTGAACCGGTACATCTATTTCCCTAGACTGCGACGACTCACTGACGTGAAGAGTGACTTTTATGCCCTGGGGAGGATGCCGCATGTAATTGGCTCCATTGATGGGACACATGTGGCTTTGGTACCACCACAGGCCCAGGAGCAGGCCTACAGGAACCGCAAGCACTACCACTCGGTCAATGCACTGGTGGTGTGTCTTGCAGACATGACCATCACACACGTGTGTGCCCGTTTCCCTGGTTCAGCACACGATGCCTTTGTGATGAGGAGTAGTCGCATCCCCAGGATGATGGCACAGATGCAGAACCAGCGTGCCTGGCTTGTCGGTGTGTACTGACTTTGTGCCATTGTGTGTGATCTGATCTGTAGTATTCCGCCCACTTTTCCAAGTCAGCTAATGTGCACTTGTCTGTCCGTAGGTGACTCGGGATACCCCAACATGCCGTGGTTGCTGACACCCCTCAGGAACCCTGTGACACCTGCCCAGATGCGCTACAATGAGGCACATGGTCGGACCAGGAGAGTGATTGAGCGGACCTTTGGTCTCCTGAAGAGCCGCTTCCGCTGCCTGGACAAGACCGGAGGGTCCCTCCCATATGCCCCTGCGAAAGTGTGCAAGATTATCATCGTCTGCTGCATGCTCCACAACCTGGCAGTGCGGAAGGAGTTGCCTCTCATCCAGGATGACAATGACCAACATCCGCCACCTGTGGAGGATCCTGGCCTGGACCACGATGCCAGTGACGATGATGATGATGATGATGGTGATGGTGATGTCCGCACACAGCTCATCACCAACTTCTTTAGCTGAATGTGAGTATCCTGAGGTGTCATGTCAATGATGTGAGTTGGCATGATGTGTGGGTGGTGCTCTGGTGCTGTTGGAGTGTGTCCATGGGCTACTTGACTGGATGTGTGTTGCGATGTGTGGTGACAGGTGGGCTGTACTCCCCAACAGTGTTGACATGCTAACTTGGTTCTGGGTGGGTATCTTGTAACATGTATTGTGCATGAGTTTTGCTGTTCTGTCCTGTACTCCATTGCTTTTGACTGTGTGTCATTTCTGTCCTTCACAGGGTACTTTCAGATTCGTTTGGTCAACTGTGTCCACCGACGACGTGATTGCACATCCAGGCTGGTAGCTGTTGTGTCCCTACAGGTGATGTGCGCCACACCCATGGACTTCCTTCCGTCTACAGTTGTTGACTGTGTGCCCGCTACCAGGTGGGGTTACCTTGCATCTGTAGTGGTTACGGCATGTTGCAACTGTGTAATAAACCTGTGCTTCACTTTGTGATGTGCGTTGTCTGTGGTCACACATTTGACTGCCATTTGCTTACTGCACCTGTGGGCTACTTGACTACAACTGGGAATGGGTGTGGTGTCTGTGCATTGCACCGTCTTCCCTGGCAACATCAGTGTAGGCAATGAGTCAGATGGCCTAGGTGTGTATGTGTCGTGTAGCCCTGGTGGTGTGTCTCCCTCATGTGTGTCACGTTGCCTGTACTCACATGCCTGTGTTGTCCTTGCTGTTGCAGTTCGCATACACAGTGTAATTTTGCAGTTCATCATCCCCATAACAGCACCCACGTTGGAATCACGACAGAGGCAAGTATGGTGTATTAGTGTGTTTATTGTGATACATTTGTGTTAATAGTGCATAGGATGGGTTGTGCTGTACATGAATCTTGCAATCCCAAGTTCCTAGGTGAATTGAAAGTCCGGGTAGACAGGATCCCCAGTATCGGGGCCACAGTTGTCTGACACATTGGTCCAACTTGTACTCCCCATGCAATGTGTGGGAGTAGTGTTGCCGTCAACAGGGTGAACAGTCTGTGCACAAAGGCGAACATCCAGAACAGGTTCAGGCTTCCTGGGAGTTGCGCTTGGCCATCGGCCTCTCACTTTTCCCTCCTCGGACGACCCCTCTTCTTGGGGGGGGGCCCTCAAGTGCAGGCTGCTGCGGTGCAGGGGACTCTCCGCCAGAGTCCTCCTCCCTCCCTGTGGCAGTTGCAGTTTGTTCGGCACCAGATGTTGTTGGCACACAGGGAGGTGTGGACTGGTTGCTGTTCATCTGGCGGAGGCATTGTAAAATGTCCCTGTGCACCGCCGTCATCTCATGCAGTGCATCCCACTTGGACTCCACGCGGGACATGTGTGAGTCCACACGGGACATGTGTGACTCCACGTGGGACATGTGGGAGTCCAAGCGGGCATGATGGGCAGCCTGCTGCTGTTTAATGTCTCTGAGGAGCCCCACTACCTGGCTGAGCTCTCCGGTGCTGGACTGGTACGCATCAGCTATGCGTACCAGTTGTGGGTCGTCATGCACACCAGCAACGTCTGCAAGCAGCGACCTCTGTCTCCCACCCCTCCCACCACCCCTGCTGACATGTGCAGTGTGTGCAGTGGCACGCACAGATAACCCTGGTCCACCTTGGGGGTTGGTGGTGGTGGTGGTGTCCATGGCCCCAGGTTGGTCCAGGGTCACTGTGCTGGTGTTGCTCCTTATTCTGTCCATGTCGGCAGGGATGGTATTCGTGGTGACAGTCGTTGTAGGGGTGGGTGCAGGGGGTGCAGCTGGTGGTCCTGCTGGTGCTGCAGCTGGTGGTCCTGCTGGTGCTGCATGTTGACTTGCACCGGATGTGCCAGGTTGTTCTTCATCGTCCGAGGAGGACAGAGGCTGTACGACGCCAGTGAGCTCGGCATCCTCTTGAGCCTGGGACTGGGACTCCTCAGCGTCTGCTGCTGTGTCCCCATCATCACCTGTTTTTGGGAGACACAAACAATGTATGTCATGTTTCTGCAGGCATCAATGGTTGACACACATGACAGTTGTGACTGTGCCTCTGGGTGCGGGCCTGTACATTGCATTGTCCTAAGTCGTCACAGTCAGGGGTTGATATTGGTGTGGCACATTGTCCTGCATTATTTGGGCATTTCTATGTATTTTCTGGGGTGTGAACATGGTCTGCATTGCTTGTGTTTGGTTGACAGCCGGACCTCCTTCCCACCCACCCAGCCAGTCAGTTATCCCACCATGGAACGTGCTTGCATTGCAGGGAGTGTAAGTTGTCTCTCAGGATGTCAGTCAGTGGTGTCCTGCTGTTTGTTGGTGCACAGTTGGCAGCAGGGCCTTGTGCTCCCCACAGCAGTAGCCAGTGTCAGCCATCTTGTGAGTCCTTCTCCACTCCCTGTGATGTGAGCATGGTTCAGGGTGGTGTTGATGGGCCAGTTGTGAGGCTGAGCAATGTCTGTGACTACGACTCCCATCATGCTATTGCCTCCACCCCCTTCCCAGCATGCCCATGCTTCCTTCCTTTTGACTCTGCTTCCCTGTGGGTTGGGCTGGCTGTGCTGACAGGATGGCTGGGAGTGTTGTCCTGGCAGTTGTTTGGCTAAGAGTCCCAAGAGTGTCCCTGTGCTTCACACAACATAACCCAGGGTGGTGGTGCTTTGTGGGATCTTGTGTTAGGATGGAGGGCATTGCATTCTACCAGGTGGGTACTGTGGAGTTTGTGTTGGGGGGGTGTGAGGGGAGGTGCTGGTGACTATAGTCAGTGCTGCAAGTCCCCCTTCCCACCCAGCCAGCCAGATATCCCACCATGGAACGTGCTTGCATTGCAGGGAGTGGAAGTTGTCTCTCAGGATGTCAGTCAGTGGTGTCCTGCTGTTTGTTGGTGCACAGTTGGCAGCAGGGCCTTGTGCTCCCCACAGCAGTAGCCAGTGTCAGCCATCTTGTGAGTCCTTCTCCACTCCCTGTGATGTGAGCATGGTTCAGGGTGGTGTTGATGGGCCAGTTGTGGGGCTGAGCAATGTCTGTGACTACGAC
>CAWUFW010031400.1:0-15595 GCA_963921515.1 Calotriton arnoldi | reverse complement strand
TTTTATGCTCTCCCACTGATTTTGGGAGTGCCCTGCTTGCTCTAAGAAGCCATGTGCTGCAATTTCCTTGTTGTTTTGTTTATGGCATAGGGTGCCCAATCCCACCCGGGACACCCCCAGACGTACCTCCCATGCTGGGGGCAGTGCCTGAGCCCCACCCTGGCTGCCCTTGACAGATCCCCGGCCTAACAGCATTTTGCAACTGTGCTGCGGGAGATGGCAGCTATTCTTCACTGTCACGCACCTGCGGGCAGGGTGTCTAAGCTGTGTGATGGCCGCCTCCACCTCACAGACCAGAAACAGGCACAAGAAGGGTAGGACAAGCCCACCAAGGTTGGGGGGGCATGGTGGCACTCCGCCTTCATTTTTGCATCAGCCCCCAAGGAGATGGGGCCCCAAGGGCAAGTATTAGCCTGGGGAGGGATCCACCCCACACCCCCTCTTGGTAAAATCAATGATTAATCCCTGCGCTAACCCCCAGGCCTTGGCCCACCCCAGTGTCATTTTTAGGAAATGTGGCGGAGTCCTGCACTCTCCATTTTAAGTAAAAGGTCACCAGTCTTGAGAATGCTATAATCTCGGGCCCCATTGAGCTGATTTGGACAAACATGGGCTCATTCTACTCCTGCGTGATGAGCTCTAGCCACTCAGGAGAAGTAAAGCTTTAGCAGACCTACTTACCTCCAAAGTTGTGCAATATACAGGGAGCTGTTTCCACTGGCTCCTGCACCAGCTCTCTCCTGGTCTTTGTCTTTGAGTGCAGAAGTCCAGGGCTTTCCTCCAACTGAGTCCTCACAGGGTGTAAGAGGGTCAGCCTCATTGGCTCTTGAAGAAACCCACTGGTTCTTGGGTCAACAGGGGCAGGACTCAGTCCTTTTTGGGCATCAGGGAGTCCTCCTTCAAGTTTCCATGGGTGTCACAATTTCAGGATCGAGCAGCGAAAAGCACAAACAGCACCAACCAAGAGAGTAGCCCCTTTGTGCAAGTCCTTTAGAAGAAAGGGTGGAAGGTTCTGGAGCCAGGCACCCCTGGTCAATCCTGGGGTGCCACATCACTGCTTCTACCTCTGTCCCAACCCTCATGCACATCATGCTGGGATAGTTCAAGATGGTGTTATCTAAGAGTCACTGGTCACATCTGCTCCTGGGGTCTCAGCTCCATCCCTCACTGACATTACTGCCTCTGCTTTTCCCACCAAAAGTTGAAAGAGGAACCCCTCCTGTGCTGTCCTTTATTCAGTGAACCTGGGCTGTCCCTAACCCTACTGCAATGTGGCAAGTAATTAATGAATGCCGATTTTCATCCCCATCCTCCTGCTCAGGAGCTGAAGGAAGCATTGTTAATTAATCTTTTTGTGCGGGGCAGCCTTTGTTCCTGATACGGGAGAGAAATGTCATTATCGTGGCACTGCAGGGTTACGAAAGACCTGAGCTCTGATACTGAGCTGAACCAGGGAAATTTGACAGTTCTGGATGACCCATAAGTTGTACAGATTATCCTTTTGAACTATCAAATTTGGTTTTCTCACACACGTTCTACACCTTTTGATGGTAAGTAGACATAATATCGAGTTTCAAATATCGTTGTGCTATAATATTGAGTTTAAAATGTTCGAAAGTCAAAAATATTGTTGTATATAATATCGATGTCAAGAATATCATTTTGTTGTGTTGTATAAAATATCGTTGTTCAAAATATCGATTTAAAAAATATTGTTATTAAAAAATATCGATTTTGTAAATGTGAATTTTTTAATATAGTATATAATTTTAAATGTATTAATAATTTTTAATTAATTGCATATGTTTTATGTAAAAAATGTTTTAGGAGCGGGATGTTGGGTTTATAGGGGATAAGGGGTGGGGAGTGTATTACATTTTTATTTCTTGTCAAATGTAATTTTTTTTATTAATATAAATGAAATTTCCAATTGTGGTTTAGGAGCGGGATGTTAGGTTTATAGGGGATAAGGGTGGGGAGAGTTTAAAAAAAAATAATTTTTTTTTTTACTATTGTAAATGAAAATTAAAATTGTGGTTTAGGAGCTGGATGTTGGGTTTATAGGGGATAAGGGTGGGAGAGTTTAAAAAAAAATTAAATTACATTTAAAAAAAAATATGAATTATTTTTAAAATTGTATTATAGGAGCGGGATGTTGGGTTTATAGGGGATAAGGGTGGGAGTATTTTAAAAATGTTTTTTAAAAAAAGATTTTTTTTATTAATATTAATTAAATTTAAAATTGTAGTTTAGGAGCGGGATGTTGGGATTCTAGGGGATAATGGTGGGGAGTGTTTAAAAAAATCATTTAAAAAAAAAAAAATCATAAAAATATATTTTAAAAATATAACTTTCTTTTCGGAGTGGGATGTTGTGGTTATAGGGGATAAGGGTGGGGAGTGTTTTAATATAAAAAAAAATGAAAAGACAATTTTTGAATCAAAGATATAAATTTTGGATTTTAGGAGTGTGATGTTGGGGTTATAGGTGATGGAGTTTTTAAAATAATTCAAAAAATTTAAAATGAATTTTTAATATGCTTGAAAGAAAATTAACATTTTGAAAAAAAATATGAAAATTGTTGTGATATTTTGTGAAATTTGTGAATAATTTTGTTGTTATGTTTAAATTAAAAAAAATTGAGGAAATTTTGAAAATAAATTTGAAAAAAATAAAAATATATATTTTTGATTATGATTATAAAATTAATTACAAATATCATATATTTTTGGATAACGTTTTATAAATGGGAATATGTAAATATATGTATAATGTGTATTATTTTATATGTTTTTATGTAATTTTTTTGGCAATATTATATTTAAAAGTTATATTTTTGTATACTTTTCTTGAGTTAATATAGTTTGGGGTGGGAATAGAAAATTAAATAAGTTTGGTATCCAGCACCTTCCCTGAGTTAATATAGTTTGGGGTGGAATAGCAAATTATATATGTTTTAGTGTCCAGCACCTTACCTGGGTTAATGTAGTTTGGAGTGGGAATAGTAAATTATATATGTTTATTGTCCAGCACCTTCCCAAACTTTTCTAGTTTGGAGTGGGAATAGTAAATTAAATAAGTTTGGTATCCAGCACCTCCCTGATTAATATAGTTTGGGGTGGGAATAGTAAATTATATATGTATAGTGTCCAGCACCTTCCCTGAGCTTTTTCAAGCTTGGAGTGGGAATAGTACATTATATATGTTTAGTGTCAGCACCTTCCATGAGTTAATGTAGTTTGGAGTGGGAATAGTAAATTATATATGTTTAGTGTCCAGCACCCACCCTGAGTTGATACAGTTTGGAGTGAGAATAGTGAATTATATATGTTTAGTGTCCAGCGCCTTCCCTGAGTCAATACAGTTTGGAGTGGGAATAGTAAATTATATATGTTTAGTGTCCAGCGCCTTCCCTGACTTAATGTATTTTGGAGTGGGAATAGTAAATTATATATGTTTTATGTCCAGCACCCACCCTGAGTTGCATACAGTTTGGATTGGGAATAGTTAATTATATATGTTTAGTGTCCAGCACCTTCCCTGAGTTAATACAGTTTGGAGTGCGAATAGTACATTATAATTGTTTAGTGTCCAGCACCTTCCCTGAGTTAATACAGTTTGGAGTGGGAATAGTAAATTATATATGTTTAGTGTCCAGCGCCTTCCCTGACTTAATGTATTTTGGAGTGGGAATAGTAAATTATATATGTTTTGTGTCCAGCACCCACCCTGAGTTGATACAGTTTGGATTGGGAATAGTTAATTATATATGTTTAGTGTCCAGCACCTTCCTGAGTTAATACAGTTTGGAGTGCGAATAGTACATTATAATTGTTTAGTGTCCAGCACCTTCCTGAGTTAATACAGTTTGGAGTGGGAATAGTAAATTATATATGTTTAGGGTCGATTCTATCCGGGTCGGAAACAGTACCGACCGACACGGACCTGGAATGGAGACCGACCGACACAGCACCGGCGCCGTACGACCCGCGCAGTACGATGCAATGCGTGTGAATTACAACCCACTCGTACGGAACACAAGCCGCACGACCGAACCGTACGGGAAACAGTGATTCGCCAGTAAACGGACCTGGAACCGCACTCCACCGACACGCATCAGGAATGGACACGACCGACACGGACCCGCGCTGTGACGAACCGCGTAATACGATGCAATGCGTGTGAAAACGAGACTGACTCCGCACGGAGCACAATCCGGAAGATCGAGACGTACAGAAAACAGTGACTACTAAACAGTAAACTCCTTTGCGTCCAACTCGTTCCCAACGAAGAAACTCAGCAGAATGTCAGTGTGACAGACTCGGATTATCCCGCAAGAGCCACTGGCAGCGTCCGACCCAGTCAAATGAACGTCTCCATCACGCCCACCAAAACCTAAGGAAAAAGACCAAAAAGGACCAAACAAGCAATGACAGAAGCCAATAAATAAAAAAATAAAAAAACATGGAACTAAGGGGTCCATTACGATAACCGGCGTAAAAAATCCGCCAGGCATGGAAGCGGCAAAATCCGCCCGCACACACCGCCTGAACACCGACCACGCCATTATGAGTACACAAACTGAAAACCGCCATCGGCGGAAAAATCATACAAAAATACCGCCCCGCCATCGTCCGAGTCGGAGTCAAACCGCCCGCCACGGACGGAAACACGCACGACAACACAAAACCGCCCGCCCACACGGCCGACACACCGCACGTGAAATTACGATCGCACCGCCATGAGCGCGGAAAAACAACAAAATATACCGCCCGCCAGCGCAAACAACGCCGATGAGAATCGACACGGCAGAAGCCATGGCGCCCACGTACCTGCACAGAAACCATCCGCACACAAAACCAATAGCACACAACATGGCCAACAAGTCCACACAGCAAGGCACGCACAAATACACAAGCACAGTACACATCCCGAAAACACCCCCCGGACAAACAAAAAATACAAAGGCCAGAACCCCAGACACAACACACCTGAAAACAACAGACCATGAGGACACACCCACATAGGTGAGTACAAAAGCAGCACTCCCACAGACCACAACCCCTTGCTACATTGCAAACCAGAGAGGAGAGGAGAGGACACAGTGACACAGCAAGGACAGCAGCACACCACAGAAACGCACACATCACTACCACCACACCACCACCACCACCACCACCAAACACCACCACCACCACCACCACCACCACCACCACCACCACCACCAAACACCGGCACCACAAACCCCCTGCACATTACACAACACACACCGCACCAGCACCAGCAAACACCATGGCACCACAAAGGATGCCCCAAGTTCACGCCCATGGAGCTGACGGTCATGGTCGACTGAGATCATCAAGGTGTACCCACAAATCTATGGGAACATGGTCCAGCACACACCACTAGCCACCAGAAACAGAATGTGGACCTCGGATCGTAGACCAGGTCAATGCAGTCGGGACCCTGCCCAGGAACAGAACCGAGATAAACAAACGTTGGAATGACGTAAAGAGCCTGGTCAAGAAGAAGGAGGGCAAAAACAGAGAGCTGGCTGCCGTCACTGGCGGAGGGAATCCCGCGCTCTTAAGACCTTCAAAGCGTGGGAGGAGAAGGTGCGGAGTCGTAATCCATCCGGAGATCCTCGCCGGATTAGCAGGGGGAGGAGAGCTGGTAAGTACAAACTAATGTATACCAGCACACCGCTATGTACAAACATGCGCAACCACCATGCCACAGCTCCCAGGGACAAACACCCCCATGTCCAGCACACACACACAACACATCACACGCACATGCAACAGACACTACCACACACAGGCCAAACCGAACAACTGTAAGATGCGTGGGGACATGTGTACACTAAGCCAGCCACGTAACCACCAACAGGTCCCCAAATATGCCAGAAGCGCCATAACGAGCACCCACCACACCCATGTGTCCGCCACAGCTGCACTAACCGACAAGTAACAGGTAAGTGGCAGGAACACAAAGTGCAGTGGGTCGGAAGGGGGACAGCTGAAGTACAACACCCACCAGGCCCCCACTCCCACAGACCAGCAAGGTGGAGCACTCCCCACACCCATGTGTGTCAGGCACAGCTGCACCAACCGACAAGTAACAGGTAAGTGGCAGGAACACAAAGTGTAGTGGGTGGGACGGTGGACAGCCCAAGTACAACACACACCAGTCCCCAGTCCCACAGCACAGCAAGGAGGAGCATCCCCCACACCCCACACCCACGTGTCAGCCACCGCAGTGCACAACGACAGCCGAAAGGCAGACATCACGGTCCACAGCAATCGGTGTCAGTGGGTGTACAGCCACCCCCACGACCCACTACACCCCCCCACCCCCACAGACCTGCAACATGGAGCACCCCCGCTAAGAGCCATGTGGCATCCAGTACAGTGCACGCATGAACAACTTGCAGGTGGGAAACTGGACAGGGCTGGATTACTGGAGGCATGAGGACCATAACACCACCAACACATGGGACATGTCACGTAGCACACGAACACGCAGCACCGCCCACCGTCACGAACAAGTGAACAATGTGCACACGGACATGAACAGCAGACTCACACCCCACATGACCCATCACAGACATAGCAACACCCAAGGAGCCACGTCTGCATGCACAAGCCACACTGAATATAGTACCACACGGCAGCCACTGTGCAACTCATCACACACAACCGAAACACCATTGAAGTCCTGTCCATGTAGCCCCTACTGCCTGTCAACCACACACCCCACAACTACGCCTATGTAAGACAAACAACACTAGACGCACCAGAGCGGAACAACAGAAATGCACACGAACACCACTGAACCCATCAAACACACAGACACACCATGCACATACAACATACCATCCATCCCATCCGTCAGCCCCAGTCTCATGAAAGGCATGTCATCCGCACAGCTGCCACACATACAGCAGTCACGCTAAGACACATGCCCATGACCAACCATGTGCCAGAAGTCAATTAAGCGCACGACACACTGTGAGCAACAACACACAACATGGGCCACACCCCCCCGAGCACTGCAGTGATGCACATGGCACAGGGCAGCACGCACACCAAGGAGATGGGACAACTGCAATACGTTGGCTGGCACACAACTATCACTCACTCATAACGATGCGTCCAATGCCATGTCCAGTAACCACAACAGACAGCAAATATGCAGGGCATGTCAGGCATGCACACACCTCAGACCATGCACTGTCATGCTGCCACAACACATGTCACGTTCGGCACCCATGGCTCACAGCATGTACCCCAAAAGCATATACCCTCCCAAATGCGAATCTGGGGCATGGCCCCCATGTTGCCATATGCGTTCCTAAGCTGCTCCATTTGAACCCCAAAAGCATATTCCCTCCCAAATGCGAATCTGGGGCATGGCCCCCATGTTGCCAAATGCGTTCCTAAGCGTTCCATTTGAACTCCAAAAGCAAAGTACAAACCAGACCCAGGATGGGCCAGGAGCCCGCATACACCAGAGTCACAATGAGTAGGGGCAAAGCAACACACCCATCGGCATGGCCAATCCGTCCCATGCCACATGTGCACAGCACACAGTCCCATTGCCTAGCACACACACCTACAGATGCCACAGCCACACACTCGCCTCCGGGAAACCCATGTACGAGATTGCACGAACTGCCAATGTCAGACGACTAATACATACTTCGCCAGGTGCAACACAATAACAAATCTCATTCTCTCCACAGGTGACGAACTGCTGGACGCTGGGGATGGAGACAGCAGCCAGCACAGCCAGCCTACAAGCCCCCAACGAGGACACACGGATCTGGAGGATCTGTCCACCTCTTCGGACACGGACCACCAAGCTGGCCCATCTGGCGTGGCAGGGCCCAGCCGCTCCCCAGGACCCCTCCTACCCACCAACCCATCATCCAGGGATGCTGAACAGTCCCAGTCCCCTGCTGCCACTGTCGTTGCGGCCACACCCACGGTCATTGCGGCCACTACCACTGCCGCAACCGCCACCATCGCCGCACCGACCACCACCGCCTCCACCACCACCACGTCTTCGCTGGCACCAGCCCCAGCGCAGGTGGTGGCCCGGCCGACTGGATCCACTCCTGGGAGCCACAGCGAGGACCGTGGTGAGCAATGTGGCTAGTGGGCAGGCCGGTGGCAGCAGGACTGGTAGGAGGAGCAGGGTCAGGGAAACGCCAGCCTCCCCTGGGAGCCATGCCCTGCCTCAAATGGCCAGAGTCCTTGGGGCCTACAGAAGAGGCCCAAGGACAATGGGCCAGGTCTGCTACTGACACGCGGGAGGTGCTGGGGGTGCTGAGGTCCATGGACGCCCATATGGGCCAATTCGTGTCCCGTATGGACCAACTCGTGGACCTCATGGGCCAGCTGGTGGTGGCGGTGGGGTCACAGGCAAGGCCAGCAACACCACCTCCGCCACCACCTGCTAGGGCGCAGGCTCGGGCAGCAGTGTCCACTTCCCCTGCGTCCACAGCCAGTGAGCACACCTCACCCACCACCAGCAGGTCGCCACCACACACCCCCTCCCAAACGTGGAAGGGGCCGTCCGAAGAGGAAACAGATCTCCCGGGAGGACTTCGCACGCTCCAGTCGCAAGTGAGGCAGCCAGCCAGCCTTCCGCCAGCCTTCCTTGACCAGCCACTGCATTGACTTGCTCTACGATCCCACTCCACACAGCCATCTGGATGGCATGTGTGTGTTGGACTATGGACATAGAACCAGTGGGTACACCCTGATCATCACGCAGCCATGACCGACAGCTCATTGTCACTGCACGCACCACTTTTGTCATCACCTTACACACAATCACATGTCACAGTTTGTAATAAATGCACCTTTTTCACTAACTGCTGTTTGTGCCCTGTGTCTTTATTGTACGGAATACAACGGCCACCTTGGGCGGAAAGGCACCTGATGCGTGGCATGGAAATGGAATCCGGAGGGCCTGTAGGGACCTAGGGGTGGGAGACAGAACAGGAGCACATTCAATGAGTGTGTCACACACCCATCACACAGTACATGTCAACAACTACAAGCAATGTACACACATCGCACAGAGCAACAGGGCACAATGCCACAGTCACCAACAGTGGCATACTACCCTGGCCATGGAGCGTTGACACACTGCACGCAGTGAACATACGGCCACCCTGACACAGCACACACACACCTGCATAGATACAGACACATCATCCGTCGTACATGGACACTCACCGTCAAGTGAAGTAGCGGGCGATGAGCTGCTGGCGCACATTCCCAGCTTCCTCCTCTCCGCTGTCCACCTCACTCGAGCTGTCCTGGTCTGCGGGCTGGGGCCCTGGTTGATCTCCGTCATCCACAATGAGGGGGATCTGCTTCCGAATGGCCAGATTGTGCAGCATGCAGCACGCCACCACTATCTGGCACACCTTCTGTGGGGAGTACGCCAGTGCACCTCGGTGCGGTCCAGGCACCTGAACCTGGACTTGAGGAGGCCAAAGGTACGCTCGACCACACGTCTGGTCCTCCCATGTGCCTCATTGTATCGATCGCCTGCTGGGGTGCGAGGATTCCTCAATGGACTGAGCAGCCATGCCCCATTCGGATACGCAGAGTCACCTGGGTGTGAGGGACACAGAGAACCGTTGCTATTCCAACTGGACAGGGGACAGCATCGCACAACCAGCACGCTACACCACTCCACATACTCACCGACAATACAGCCACGATCCTGTTGCAGATTGGCCATCAGTCGTGGCAAGATGCTGTTGCGCATTATGTGTAGCGTCATGGGCCGAGCCTGGAAACTTTGCACACACGTGGGTGATCACCATGTCCGCAAGGCACACCACTTGCACATTCAGGGAGTGCGTGTGCTTCCTGTTGCGGTACAGGTGCTCAGTGGCCTGTGGTGGAACAAGGCCAACATGAGTGCAGTCAATGGCTCCCACGACGTGTGGGATTCTGCCAAGGGCATAGAATGCACCCTTCACTGCCGCCAATTCACGAGCCCTGGGGAAGCGGATGTACCTGTTCCGGTACAGCATCATGGCTGCCAGTACATCCCTCAGCACCTTGCTGAACATGGGCTGGGACATCCCTCCTCCACTGCCCACTGTGTGCTGGAATGACCCAGTGGCGAAGAAATGCATGGCGGCCATCACCTTAGCCGTGGGGGTGACAGCAGTCGGATACACCCCTGCGGGGACGGAGATGGGGCTCTAACATGGCACACAGTCGATGCAGAGTTGGCCTGTCCAGCCGAAACTTCCTGATTACCTCTGTATCGTCCATGTCCGCCAGCAATTGGTATGGGCGGTCAATGTTCGGTCTCCGCCTGGGTTAAATGGCAGAGGACACATGTCAAAGCAACACGGCACATAGCAATTTCGCATACACATCACTGACATGACTGAGCAAGCACATGGGCCACAGCCCAGCTGTCAAGCTGGGACGGCACGGCCACAATACACTTACACAGGTCTCCCAACAATGGCAATGGCAAGTGAGACATACCACTGCCATGTGCATGCACATGGGGATCTAGGCCCCAATGACTTGCGTGGGCGTGCTGATGGGGACTGACTGCATATTCGTCAAGCGGCAACGCCACGGCAACATGAGTGTCTGCTGAGCATGGTACTGCTTCCGAGGCTGGATGAGTATGGCACACGACGACGACGATGTGGGCACGGGCTGAGCGGCCAATACAAGTGGGACCTGTGGCACGAGGGGATATGAGACAGTAGTAGGTGTCAGCACTGCACCCTATGTACAGCACTGTACGGATCACAGCTCCCGAAACATTGACTGGTGTCCACATTGACAGCCCCATGCCAAGACGGCTGTGTGCTTGCAGTCACACGTCACAGGTGAGAGGTTACATTGCACGTGCCAGGTGGCAGTCGTACATAGTGGGAGCTGGCATGTGTGTGCATGTGTCTCCTGTTCAGGATCCACCAGATGGGCGCTGACTCTGTACTGACCATTGGACACAGCATGTTCCGTGGAAGGCTTGTGTGTGTGGGATGGTGGCACTGGATGTGCCTCCGTTGGGTGGGGGGCCATGCACAGGGCGGGTACGTCGATGATTGCGCATTGTTGGTCACGGTGGGTGCACCAGCTAAGATGTGTTGCCCTGTGTTCAATTCCTATGTCCGCATGATGATGGACTGTGGATGTGGGCAGACTACACATTGGTCGATGTGCTGTCCATATGCATGTGCCTTCACACCAGGCACAGCTGCCCCTGCACATGTGACCCCTGCTGGACTCGCTGCTGGGTCTGTGGAGCTGATGCACCTTCTGCGCGTGGGGCGGACAGCTCTCCTCACTTCCCTCATTGCGCATGTCATGTCTTTGCCGCAGGTGACATGGATCATGGAGGGCCCACATGTACGCGTGGGTAGGCTACACATGATTGTTCACTGGTCGCCACCCCCAGTCAGTGTTTCGAATGGGAAGGTTGTCGTGCTGGTGGTATGTTCGATGTGGCGGATGGGCGGGCCTAGGTGCGGGCTTACATTCCGGACATGGGGGTAGTTGGATTGGCGACTAGTTGCAGTACACACGGGACACGTCTCTTCCTTTCCACATCTGGGTCATCCCTTGTACTAACTGACAGTGATACAGTCATCTTCGCCCCAGCCCTCATGTCCTCCCTCGCCCCCCAATATGCATGCTCACCTGCGAGGCTAGCGCTTGCACAGGCAGCCCCAAGCTCGCACCAGAGAGGGCAAGGAGTGCATGTGTGGGTCCAGTTGCACGAGTGGGCTGTCTCAGGGTATGATGTGTGGCGGGACGCCGTCCACCTGCGTGGTGCCCCAAATGGAGACCCGGCCTGCATGGACTATGCATCACAGTCTTCGCCTCCGGATCCGCCACCTGCGACACCCAGTGGCTGTGGCTGCCCTTGCGGCCATGCCGCGTCCGTCTGTGGCTGATGGCCCACACATTCACTCTTTGGCCTCTCTGGGAGGGCTCAGGGGTGGTGGCGCACGCGCTTGCACTTAGTCGCAATGGCATGTGGCGTGGTTGGTATGATGGGCAATGGATGGGATGGTGCGAGCCACCTCCCGTGACGTCAGTGCTGCTCGTGCTGTGGTGCGTCCCCCTACACTTCCATTTGACTTTTTGCCATGCTGGACGTTGAGGTTCTATTGCCTGCGTGATATGACCAGGAGGAGCGCGAGGAGACCTCTCACACACCATGCTCCACTGCCATCCCGTGCCCTGTATCGCCTGTGTGGATTGACTATGTTGGGGTTACACCTGGTCGACTGGGGCTGTGTGTGCCTTGTCAAGGGGCATGGCGGGCGCACAACAGGATCCAGCTTGTCCACAGAGGGTGGGCATTCGGTGCGCCTGGTACCGCTTTGTACGTGTGCCCGGCTGCTGTGCACACACGTGTTCACTCCCCCCGACAGGTGTCCTCTCACAATGCCCAGGGAAGCGGTGGTGTACTGTTCATGACCCCTCCCAACACGGCGTGCTCCAACTTGGCATGTGCGCATCTACCCGTCGCACCCACCCACCTGAGCACTGCGTCCATACGACTTCACACGACACATGTGTGTCTTCCACAGTAGTGCTACTCATTTGCGTTGACATCCAATACCAGTGGACTACATGGTCATGTCACGACTGCCGTGTACTTCACATACTCTCATCCTCTCTCATTCGTACTTGTGAAATGAGTCAGCGGAGACAGTTCTGGTTTCAAACATTATATTGAGTCTTCTGTCCTCTGTGATGCAGTATAGTGGACACTACTGGCAGCGGGATACATGTTGAGGATATACTGAGCATGATTACAAATGGGATAGGGTGTGGGGTTACATCTGCTTGGCCAAGGCTGTGCTAATGTACATTTACGTATGGCTGCGGAGCTGCGGACTTTGACACAGACGGTATACATGTAGCCTACCAGACCGCTCGGCATCATGGGCACAGTCCATCTCAGTTCCATGTGACAGGTTTGCTGCGGTTGTTCCTCATGCACGCGTGCATGTGAGATGACATCAGGGCATGTGCTTGCGTGCATGCAGCGGCGTGCCACTTGTTGTTGCACTGTGGTGGTTACTGGACATGTCACAGTCACTGGGGTCGTGTTGTTGTTGTATGCACTTGTCGTCCATGCAAAGGTCCTGGTATGGGATTCCCGGGCGGGGGTGGAGGGGTGCAGCACCCACAGACTCCAGGCGACCTATTCATGTCCACTGAGCGGTGTGTGTGTCCATGGGCGCTGGATCCATGTCGTGTCCTGGTTGTTCGTGCAGTTCCGTCCATGTGGGTGCGATGCACAGAGCCCATGCCACTGCCTCCCACGATGCATGCGGTGTTCCTGGATGTGATGGGGAACAGTGTGCATGTCCCGGTCATATCCGATGTCATGGCGATGTCGTTGATGGTGTGGTTACAGTTGCCGGTCGGTTGGTATGGCTGTTGTGGTGGTGACTGGCCAGTCCGTGCGGAAGCTGAGCATGGGTGCGGGGTTGGACTTCATAGGTCACTCGGGGAACCTGCGTTGTGGTCCGACGTATTTACAGGTTGACAGGTATGCGATGCCGCCCAGCAGGGCTTCCATGTCATTGGTGGTGTACATGTTTGCCAGCCAATGAAGCGGATGGTGGCTGTCAAGGTGTTGTTCGTAGGTTGTCCCTTGGAGGACCATGATGGGGCATGCTGGGTGACATTCGATGTAGCTGTTCTCGATGATCCGTCGTGTGGAGGCACAGTGGTTCCATTTCAGTGCTGCGTGCGATGTTGGCCACATACGCCATGCCCCCATAGGCAGAGCAGGCCCTGTCGTGTGCGTCCAGAGGGAGGAGTAGTGGTAGCAGGTCCGCCTTCAGACATGCCGGGTTGGAGAGGCATATCTCGACGGGATGCTGGTAGGGACACCTCCGACAGTAGAAGACGGGCATGACGCAGCTGAACAATGTGATGCGGTAAGTCAGTCGGTAACTTACGTTCAGCAGGGACAGGAGATCGCATCCCAATGTATGTATCGTGCTGGTTTGGTACAGCTTGAGCTCTTCGGCGTAGTTGGGTAGGTGTGTTGCGGTTGCCATTTCGCAGCGGTTCGTAGAGGTGGCGTGCTCCGGCTGTGTGTGCAGTCTGCAATGTGCACGCTCCGGGGTTGCTGTGAGCTCTGTGTAGTCGTGGGGAGACAGGACTTGTGTTCTGTTGGCTTGTTTGGAGGACACGGGCCCTCTTCCCACATGCTTCTCAGACAGTTCAAGGTCGGTGCTGTGTGACTCCTTCCAATTAACTTGCATGTGGCCGACATGGGGGAGTGTTTTCTTCTTTCTTCCCCGTCCGTTGTGTGCTTCTGTGATATGCGCTATCTGCCGTGTGGTCGGTCTCCTCGGCATGCCTGTGTTGGTCTATTCTTGGACAATGGCTGTATTCACCGGCTTCTGTCGTAGGGCTGTGGTTTCGGTGTTGGAATGGAAGGTCATTCAGTGCTGTCTGCTCTCCCTTGTGTGGGCGGCAGGCTGCCTTTCCGCTCTGCGTTGGGCCTTGTGTGTGGATGTAATTCTTGGGCCACCTGTTGTCGGTCCCCGGGCTCTTTGGTGTTCCGTTTCATGTGTCTTGTTCATATGTGCAGGGTGGTATGGGTTTTTCAGTGTGGTACTGGCGTTCCTCTTCCCGAAGGGGCCCTGCTTCTCCTAGTTGGTGTTGCCGCCGCTGTGTGCTTCGCCATGTTTGTTACACTGGGGTGTGTCCTGCTGTTGCGTGACTTCACTGACATGTGTGCGTCGGTTGTGTGGCGTTGGGTGTTGTCCGTGAATTGGGCGTTGGGGACATGTCTGTGGCCGGCCTGTCACGTGTCATGTGCGTTCGGGGTGGGGCTGATGTGTGTGCTGCTTGGTTGTGTCCCTGTGTCTGTGTGCGACGCATGCATGGCGCTGCGGTTGGCCTCTGCGTTGTGCGCATGTGTGGCAGCGTCATCGGGCGCTTTGGGGCCGTGACGGGGTGGTTGGTTCCTAGTCCCAGGTGGTGTGTACACATGTGTTCCGCGATGTTAGGATTTGGCCTGTGTGTCATATGTGGATGCAATGGTGGATGTGTAGTGTGCACGCGCTGGTGGGGGTTGTCCGCTTTATCCGCCCTTGCACTGTGTGCGCTGTTTGCGTGCACTTGTTGTGTGTGTGCCTACCTGCGTCTCCGCGGCACGCTGCGTCCTTGGTGGTGCATCAGCAGAAGCATGGGAAGGGCCTGCAGTGCTGGATTCATGCCCGGGGTGCCGCTCTTCGTTGTCCGTGCTCTGCGTCCGTGTTTCCGCCTCTCTTTCACGTGCGGTGTCTCTTTGCCGTGGGAGCCGCTTGTTTGCGGCATCGTAATTTATGCGCCGGGCGGGACGTGTTTCGTCGGACGGTGTGTGTCAGTTGTGCTGCGCCGCTACGTGTGCGGGCGCACTTTGATGGCGGACGGTGTTGCTGGCTTGCCGGCGGTGTTTGGCCTGCTTTTCGCATCGTAATTGGGCGGGCGTGTGGACTGCTGCGTGCCGGCGGTAACTGGTGGTTTTTGCATCCGCCAGCACGGCGGTGCAGTGCTTCCGCCCGCCATCGTAATGG
>CAWUFW010031399.1:0-15596 GCA_963921515.1 Calotriton arnoldi | reverse complement strand
GGTGTTTGTCAACATAATTTTCGGTGCTGATCTCGGTACAACCTTATAGTAAAATGAGGCTGGATCTGTTGTGCTAAATCCTGAAAAGTATGCAAATTTTTGTGCAAATGCTTGTGAACTAGTTTTCGGTGGTGTTGGGCAATATTCCCACTGATGGTACTCAAATACATTCCTTGCTGAAATGGATTTGTGCAGGAAATGATGACCAAAATGTTGATAACAGTACAATTTGTCATAGTCTGAAGAACCTTCTAACATTTCATTATTAGAGAATGCAGCAGTTTTCTGTAAATCAGACAACATGTTATTAACTGTTTCAGTGT
The DNA here is from genome assembly GCA_963921515.1 of Calotriton arnoldi. Classification (NCBI taxonomy): domain Eukaryota; kingdom Metazoa; phylum Chordata; class Amphibia; order Caudata; family Salamandridae; genus Calotriton; species Calotriton arnoldi. The sequence continues at coordinate 15,273 of CAWUFW010031399.1, read as the reverse complement.
CCCAATCATCAGAAAATGTATTGGAGGTAATGATATCACTCAATGATAGTTTAAATACATGATTAATTTTTAAAAGTTCGGTCGGTCCGAATATGTTGAAATCAACCTTGTCCCATACTATACCATCGGGTATAGGAACTGCTGTGATGTTCACTGATGACAAGTCTCTTTGTTCTCGATGTGATGATGTATGTGGCTTCAGTAGGATGTTGACCTTTGGGGCTGTTGAACCTTGTTGAAGATAGTGTCCATTAATAAGCATACTAAAAGTCGTACTAAGCATAGCCAGAAAAGAAAAAACAATATCCCAGAAATTACCCACAGTTCAATCCATGGTGATACCAGGTATGTCTTTTGAGGAAAGAGAAAAAAGTTCTTTGCTTGTTGCTTGAACGGTGTTTTGGCTGGCGTCGCTTCTGGCTCACTTGGATCCAGAGAAAACGTATCAAAGTTAATGAAATAGCCAGAAGCTGTTCGATCAATTGTTGGAATTGCATCGGGATTAGATGAAATGTTATTTTCCTCTCGACGAGGCAAGTTGATGTAGACGTCTGTATTAGGTCGAATCGCTACTTGTGAATTATTTTGATTTTCATTTTGAGTTTGAATGTTTGGTTCAAGTGGAACAAGTTCCATAGCATTGTTGCATAGTCCTTCATTCCTTACAGTTGGCTCTTCAAACGTGATGAGTCTTTCTGTTTGAACTTCTTGGATTGTAGCTAGAGGAGGGCGTCTGCTACATTGGAGTCCATTAGGCCTACTGTTTAGTATCGGCCACATTGCGTGGTTTGATTAAGTCGATTGAGACAAATCTTTTCTCCTTTTTTCCGGCAAGAGGCGGAAGCAGCACAGTTCTTGTTCCTTGTACTGCAAGGACTGGTACAGGTTTTCTGTAAGAAGGTCCAAATTCCTTTTTGTCCGCAATTTTCTCTCTGACCAGATCCCCGACTGTTGGGATCCAGACAGGTCTTGCCGTGACTACCTTGACTTCTTCAGTGGCGGTCTGCTTTAGATGGACATTACTTTGTTTTGTCCTGGATTCTTTTAGATCCTGTAAAACAGCCAAACGATCATGGATATCAAATGGTTTTTCATCCGCCGCTGCGCCTTCACAATCAAGATCACGTACCCACATTTGTGTCCCAAAGAGGACCTCATATGTAGTGACACCTCCTAGAGAGTTTCTTGGCTGGTTGTTTAATGCCCGCTGGATCCCATAAAGGTGTGTGACCCAACTACCGCCCTTGCCTAATACCCTAGCTGTTAAAGATTGCTTTAAGTCATGTTTTTTTCTCTCCACAACCGAATTTCCCTCAGGATGGTACGGAGATGAGAACCGCAATGCTACGGCCATTCCTTTCATGGCCTCTTTGTAAGCCCGAGAGCTAAACGCAGGGCCGCGGTCAGAGTGTAACGTGCTAACTGCGTATGTACCGATAAAGACTCGCAAATCTTTTATAACAGTTCGAGCATCAGCAGAACGCTGAGGCCAAACCCATAGGAATCTTGAGCAGGAATCCACTGCAACCATGATATATTTATAAGCCCCGTCCGTTTGTAAGGGGCCGCAGTTGTCCAAGTACACACATGCGAGAGGTTTGTCTGACTTTAGTAATGGCGTCTGTGCCGGGCGTGTAATGGTGGAGCCTTTCATCTGCTGGCAGATGTCGCATTTCAAAACGTAGTCTTTAGTTTGCTTAGATAACCCTGGCCACCAATAGCGCTGTTTCAGTAGAGAAATAGTTGCTGTTACGCCTGTGTGCGCAGAGCCTAAACCCTCATGTGCGGCTAGTAATAGACCTTGCCTACGATCCATATTTGGTATTACTCTATCCCCCACTCCAGGAATCTGAGCATATGGAATGTTTTGTGCATCTAACTTGCAGGAGTATTTGAGTTCGAATTTCTTAGGTACTGCTGTGCTGCCTTTGCGTGAAGCGATGACAGCTACCATTATATCTCCGTCTATCCTCGTTTTTGAACGAGTCAGCGCAGCTACGGAAGCCGTGGCCCCCTTTGCGGCTTCATCAGCCAATGAATTCCCTGCAACGTGAACGCCATCACGTTGATGACTCAGTGTGTGAATCACGTGAGTGCTCGGTAGCTTGGTTTTCTACTCTGCTACCTGTTCCCATAGCATTTTATGTTTAATTGTGCCACCTTTTGCATCTTTAAACCTGTTCTGTTCCCAATGTTGTAAGTACTCATTGTATGACTATACACAGTATAAGGAATCACACACGATTAGTGTGGGGAATTCGTGATCCGTATTTACAAGTGCCAGTATTAGTGCTTTTAATTCTGCCAACTGAGCTGTGCAGTCTCCTAGAGATTGCGTCTTTGTGCAACTAGGATGGAACTTGCCATCAAGAATGCGACCTTTAACGATAGCACACACAGAAAAATATTGCTGCTTACTACCTATAGCCGGTTGCGCAGATCCGTCAGTGTAAATGATATATTCATACTGATCTAGAGGCAAGATTTCATTTGGTAGAGGATATTCTTGTTCATATTGCAGGAATGCTTGTGTTTTTAAATTTGGATCAAATCTGTATTCAACATCTGTTGCAGTAAGTGAAGTAGCCCATTGTATCCATCTTGGATATAATGCTTTCGCATTTTGGATGCTGGCCTTTGTAACAGCTTCTAAAGCCAGTACCGGAGTTACAACAATAATGCGTTTCCCCTGAGCCAGTGCTCTTTCTCTTGCTACGGCTGTCTGAACGGCTGTCAGTATTTTTCCTGTTGAAGTGAAACACATTTCTACATTTGTGTACAGATGTGATTTGTATGCGATTGGTACAGTTTCTCCCTCATTAAAGGTCAAATATGTGTACCCGCATAAACCCGCAATTATTCGGATCACTAAGTGGCGTACGTTTACGCGTGTCTAAGTGTTTGGAAGCAATCATGTCTTCCTGTAGTAAACGAAGAATATTAGTATGTTCTTGTGTCCAATCTCTGGCTGAAAAGTCAGGTTTTATTAAGTCATAGAAAGGTTTTAGTTAAAAAAAAAGGGGTTCCTTTGGTCAAGATCTATATCACACCATTCATGCCTCAGAGATACTCATGCCCACCAACAAACATCATTCCTCACTCTGAATGTATCAAAGCACTTATATAACACCAAGTTATGCAAAATATATATGTATTTAATCGGTAAAAACCAATCTATATGTACAATTTATATCATGACAGTTTATTAAAAACACTTTAAAAAAAAAACACATATATCAAAAACACAATTCACAATGATTACAATATCCCTAAAGGAGAATGAACACAGACACTCTACTTTGTCATGTAAACGTTAATTTGGATCCAATATAAACAGCAGAGGGCATGGGTCTTGATTCCCTGTCTCTGTTAGACTGCTGAATTTTCCAAATTTAACAAAAAAGCTGGGCGTTGACGCTTTTCAGTGGTACGTTCTCAATAGGATCACCTTCATCAGGACAGGTAAAAATATTTTCTCCTTAAAGTAGCTTTGTACAGTGGTCTATGATCTCACCTAGTATGAGATAAAAACAAAAGTAACGATCTTTTTAATGAATTTCATCATTGCAATTAATCCTAAACATAACTTTGAAGCTCACCTAGTGTGAGTGAGAACTAAAATGATCTTATTATTACATTTCACCATTCCCACTATTTCACGTATATATCTTACACAACTTTTTAATATACATGCATTTTGATATATATGTTTCATGACCATAAAGAATGCTCAAAAACCTAATTCTATTTGTAAGTGCTCCAATCATTCAATAATAAAAGTCATCAACACTTCACACGTCCAACATACTGCTCTCATATATCATATATAACTGCGATCTTTTACTCACCGGTGCGTCTGCACTTCAGTGAGAGGTACTCCCAATTTATTGTGGAGAAAGTGATCCGGCTATTGGGATCTTCTGGAATTATCAAGAAAGACTCATTAGAGAGATTGTTTCTTATGATGTCATTAATCAAAGCTATCAAAAACGGGATCTGTCTTTAATGGGTTATACATACTTTAATTAAAAAAAGAGAAAGCAGACTATCCACGATATCGAAACGACCTTCTCTTTGCTTCAAAGGTGATATGACTTTACTCCCTATACGGTAAATGTTAAAATTAATGCTTGAGGTCTAAACCATAAATGTTATCGCAGCACTGTATTTTACTAATGCCTCACCTAAAGATTTATAGTAGAATATTAAAGTCGGAGTCTATCTCAGTTTGACTCCCCCGTGGTTTTTCTTTGAGGTTTCAAACTTCCTTGTTTCTAAAGGTGTAAAAGAACATTTTTATTGTATCAATCCTTCACCTCAGATTGTCTTTTTGAGTAAAAAATCACAAATCTAAAGGCATTTTTCTCACCGTTTACTCGTCAGAAGCGCGTTTCTACAATCACATCCTTCTGATAGCAGGGTGGCGTTATTCGTAGCTAAATAAACAAAATAGAAACAATGTCTAAGTAATATCTATTGGGAATATTACTCTCCTCATGGTTCTCCCTATTCAACATGGGGCTATGATTATGTCCCCTCTGCATTGATTGTCTGTATGTAACCACGTTTCTCCTTTAACACTTTAGACAACAAGATGTTTATCGGTTTTATATTATCCTAGAGTGCCCCCATCTGGCACACATATCCCTACACAGTGTAATGGCTCCTGGAGTCTCTTACTAAATTAAATCACCGTTGTGACTCAGCATGTTATTACTTGTTTAAGTATCGCATTAATCCTCACCATACAGGATAACGCTCTGATGGTTCGTTTTATGAACAAACCAAAAGGTGTCCCATTTTAACCCTGTCCTATACATTAAGCTATCGGGCTACTCCCTTGTTTAACTCGCTCCGCTTGTGGAGCTTGCCTCTTCAATCAAGCGCCCGGTAAAGCCATGTTGGTCCAATACATTCAAAGTTACCCACTAGCTCGTAATTGGGTAGTAAGCCTGCCAGTCCGGTATCCTCACCTTTTTACTCCGACGACTTGCTACCCCCGGTATGTGACCTGGATCGTGGTGGATACAATAGATGGACGCACCGCGTTCTAACTCTCATTTTATTTCCACTCCCACATGCGTGATCGCGTCACTGCATCCGATCACGTGGTTCAGTTTCAAATATGTTAAAACTTTATTGTCACTCTCACGCTCGGTCATTATAGATGTCGACTCAGCGATCACTATCGCTCTAAGGATGCTATAGAGGCACATAAATGCGCTACCCTTATTTATTGGCCGTCATTCTTTCTATATATTTATAAATATTTGGGCCATGTCGCGGTGCTTAAATCTCCCGGGTGGACCCATTATTTTATTTATTAGGTCCTATGCATTAGTTTCTTATTGCTCTCATGTAGCTTCAACTACTTTCTTTAAATCATATCACAGTTTGTCATAACCCTTACCCCTAGTAGTGATCTCACTCTATTAATGCCAGATATTTGGGTCATGGATCAATACTTAAATCTTCCAGGTAGCCCCATTACTATAATTCACTAGGTTTACCCTGTTGAATACATAATAGTAGGGCCCCAGCTTCTATTCCTATCTTGTCTCCCTATTCATAATGGTGGTATAGTTTGTATTAACCGCACAATTCAGTGTGCGCTGATCCTGTACATCTCTAATCAATCAGATACATATTAATTCTTTAGAAAACAGTTCACTATATTAGAGAATTATATAACAATCCTCATCCAGTCCTCTTTGGTATTCAATCCCCTAAGTATAGTATCAAGGGTTGAGATATACCATTGTTCCCTATTCTTTCTCTTAATTCCTACATTACCCCTTCTTCTTGAACACAAGTCAGCACTACCATGAAACAGAATGCTCCGTTGGTTGATCACTACACGACGATGAACCGCAAACATATGGAGTTTGATTGGTTCATCATCGAAAAATTACTTCCGCAAGAAGAGAACAGGTGAACTGTTTTCTAAAGAATTAATATGTATCTGATTGATTAGAGATGTACAGGATCAGCGCACACTGAATTGTGCGGTTAATACAAACTATACCGCCATTATGAATAGGGAGACAAGATAGGAATAGAAGATGGGGCCCTACTATTATGTATTCAACAGGGTAAACCTAGTGAATTATAGTAATGGGGCTACCTGGAAGATTTAAGTATTGATCCATGACCCAAATATCTGGCATTAATAGAGTGAGATCACTACTAGGGGTAAGGGTTATGACAAACTGTGATAAGATTTAAAGAAAGTACTTGAAGCTACGTGAGAGCAATAAGAAACTAATGCATAGGACCTAATAAATGAATTAATGGGTCCACCCAGGAGATTTAAGCACCGCAACATGGCCCAAATATTTATAAATATATAGAAAGAATGATGGCCAATAAATAAGGGTAGCGTATTTATGTGCCTCGATAGCATCCTTAGAGCGATAGTGATCCCTGAGTCGACATCTATAATGACCGAGCGTGAGAGTGACAATAAAGTTTTAACATATTTGAAACTGAACCATGTGATCGGACGCAGTGACGCGATCACGAATGTGGGAGTGGAAATAAAATGGGAGTTAGAACGCGGTGCGTCCATCTATTGCATCCACCACGATCCAGGTCACATACCAGGGGTAGCAAGTCATCGGAGTAAAAAGGTGAGGATACCGGACTGGCAGGCTTAGTACCCGATTATGAGCTAGTGGGTAACTTTGAATGTATTGGACCAACACGGCTTTACCGGGCGCTTGATTGAAGAGGCAAGCTCCACGAGGGGAGCGAGTTAAACAAGGGAGTAGCCCAATAGCTTAATGTATAGGAAAGGGTTAAAATGGGACACCTTTTGGTTTGTTCATAAAACGAACCATCGGAGCGTTATCCTGTATGGTGAGGATTAATGCGATACTTAAACAAGTAATAACATGCTGAGTCACAACGGTGATTTAATTTAGTAAGAGACTCCTGGGGCCATTACACTGTGTAGGGATATGTGTGCCAGATGGGGGCACTCTAGGATAATATAAAACCGATAAACATCTTGTTGCCTAAAGTGTTAAAGGAGAAACGTGGTTACATACAGACGATCAATGCAGAGGGGACATAATCATAGCCCCATGTTGAATAGGGAGAACCAAGAGGAGAGTAATATTCCCAATAGATATTACTTAGACATTGTTTCTATTTTGTTTATTTAGCTACGAATAACGCCACCCTGCTATCAGAAGGACGTGATTGTTGAAACGCGCTTCTGACGAGTAAACGGTGAGAAAAATGCCTTTAGATTTGTGATTTTTTACTCAAAAAGACAATCTGAGGTGAAGGATTGATACAATAAAAATGTTCTTTTACACCTTTAGAAACAAGGAAGTTTGAGACCTCAAAGAAAAACCACGGGGAGTCAAACTGAGATAGACTCCGACTTTAATATTCTACTATAAATCTTTAGGTGAGGCATTAGTAAAATACAGTGCCGCGATAACATTTATGGTTTAGACCTCAAGCATTAATTTTAACATTTACCTTATAGGGAGTAAAGTCATATCACCTTTGAAGCAAAGAGAAGGTCGTTTCGATATCGTGGATAGTCTGCTTTTTCTTTTTTAATTAAAGTATGTATAACCCATTAAAGACAGATCCCGTTTTTGATAGCTTTGATTAATGACATCATAAGAAACAATCTCTCTGAGTCTTTCTTGATAATTCCAGAAGATCCCAGTAGCCGGATCACTTTCTCCACAATAAATTGGGAGTACCTCTCACTGAAGTGCAGACGCACCAGTGAGTAAAAGATCGCAGTTATATATGATATATGAGAGCAGTATGTTGGACGTGTGAAGTGTTGATGACTTTTATTATTGAATGATTGGAGCACTTATAAATAGAATTAGGTTTTTGAGCATTCTTTATGATCATGATACATATATATCAAAATGCATGTATATTAAAACATTGTGTAAGATATATACGTGAAATAGTGGGAATGGTGAAATGTAATAATAAGATCATTTTAGTTCTCACTCACACTAGGTGAGCTTCAAAGTTATGTTTAGGATTAATTGCAATGACGAAATTCATTAAAAAGATCGTTACTTTTGTTTTTATCTCATACTAGGTGAGATCATAGACCACTGTACAAAGCTACTTTAAGGAGAAAATATTTTTACCTGTCCTGACGAAGGTGGTCCTATTGAGAACGTACCCCTGAAACGTGTCGACGCCCAGCTTTTTTGTTAAATTTGGAAAATTCAGCAGCCTAACAGAGACAGGGAATCAAGACCCATGCCCTCTGCTGTTTATACTGGATCCAAATTAACGTTTACATGACAAAGTAGATTGTCTGTGTTCATTCTCCTTTAGGGATATTGTAATCATTGTGAACTGTGTTTTTGATATATGTGTTTTTTTTTTAAAGTGTTTTTAATATACTGTCATGATATAAATTGTACATATAGATAGGTTTTTACCGATTAAATACATATATATTTTGCATAACTTGGTGTTATATAAGTGCTTTGATACATTCAGAGTGAGGAATGATGTTTTGTAGTGTAGCTCCTATTTCCCTAATAGGCTCTGCGCATTGGAATAATATATCCTATAGGTTTGACATAGGACTAAGGTCGGTATGTCCCTATCGAGTATATTATTCAAATGCGCAGAGCCTATTAGGAAATAGGAGCTACACTACATGGCGCCCCACGTTGGGCGCCATGTAGTGTAGCTCCTATTTCCCTAATAGGCTCTGCGCATTGGAATAATATATCCTATAGGTTTGACATAGGACTAAGGACAGTATGTCCCTATCGAGTATATTAAACTTAATTACTTGTGCCAGCTAGCTCAGAGGCCACTAGAAACTTCTTGACGACAAGAAGGGAGTAGTTTCTGGCAGCCGCAAAACATGACCACTGTGTTTCCCTTTAGAATCAGAACGTGTCCCAGAGTCGTGGAAACAATAGATAACTATTTCACTCAGCTCAGTCGTGCATGCTTAGTTTTCCTCAAAGTTACACAGAAAGAACAGACGGGCGTTTCAATAAAAGATTTATTGAACAGTCTTGTTTCTGGTGTAAGTAAAATGTGCTGTTACGATCACAAGACAGTATGCGAGATAAATAATGTACAGGGTGAGCAGTAGAAATAAATAATACTGCAATAGCATTATCTTTTAGTACATATGCTGTTACATAAATAACACAGACTAAAAATGCATAGTACTCATACGATGCGTTTCTAACCTAGTTCTACCCCAATGTACCTAACCTGTCCTAGGTGTAGGGAGAGGTATGAAGTAGGTGAAGTATTCCTCACTATGGTATACTAAGAGTATGTTAAGCCTAGTATGCCTAGTATGCCAAGAGTCCCTCTAGGTTCTAGTCTGCTCCATACCTGAAGAATGAGAGAGGTAGGAATCTCTTTGCCAGACTCGAACTCCAACACCCCGCAAGGGAAGTCAGATCACTGGAAGCTGGACTCTCTGCGTGCAGGGATGACAGCGTCTTCTCAGTGCGTCCGGCCGGGAATCGGGCTCCTCTGAAGTCGAGGTCTCCTCTGATTTACAGGGGTTTGGGAAGGTATATTTATACCTGAAAATGTTAGCATTGACGTGAGTTGGGCAGCGAAAGACGTCATGAATGAACCCCTAAGGAATAATGGTTCATGCATAATATATGAGTCCTTGAAGAAATCAATAGTCCTGGGCAAGGGAAACTCCCTCAGCCTAAGGGTATGTTTTTTCATGAACTCGTTGTGAGGCTAGGGTGGACGGATGTCGGAATCCATGCCTGTATTTGGAGTGCATGGTTTATGCCTAAATAAGGTCTGGGATTTTATGCCTATATAAGGGCAAGGCGAATTGTGCCTATATAAGGACATGAGTCTGGAAAGCCCGTTTATGGACACCCTAGGAAATATACAACAGTTTGTTGGTGGGCATGAGTATCTCTGAGGCATGAATGGTGTGATATAGATCTTGACCAAAGGGAACCCCTTTTTAACTTTATGGTTATTGGGAGCTCCATCTCTTTGGTTTATAGAGCCCCTCTCCTTGATTTCAAGATAGAAAGGTTTTACCCTTTCTGCATAGTCTAAAATGTATGTCCTGCCAAAATTTAGGAATCCTAGTATTGATTGTAATTTTTTTAATGATTTTGGAGGCTGGAGCAGCACACACTTTTCTAAAAAAGTTAGCTGCCAGACTTTCGCCTTCACTTGACAGCTCATATCCCAAGAATAGGACATTGAGGTGGGCTATTTTTGATTTTTTAAAGTTGAATTTGTAGCCTTCTGTGGTAAATCCCATAATAATGGTGCTTACCCTGGTCAAATGCCTCTCCAAGTCGTCGTCTGTCAGATAAATATCATCCACATATGACAACGCTTCTTCATCAAATTTTTTAAGTAACTCTGTTACTCTTGCTGAAAATACGCCTGGGCTGTTTTTATACCCTTGGGCGAGTCGACAGAATTGTCGCTGGGACCCTAAGGCACTGAATGCGGTTAAATACCTGCTTTCAGGCGCTATATTTTGACAGAAAAATCCATTTGAGATATCAAGTGTGGTTTTGTATTTTTTGCGCACAATGTTATTCATTAATGCGGCACTATCTGTATTTTGGACAGCAAATGTCTTTGTGCATGAGTTTAAATGTCTGTAATCTAAAACTAGAAGATATGTATTGTCCGGTATAGAGACGGGAAATAAAGGATTGTTCATTGGTGAAGTACATTTTTCAATGACCCCTTGGTACTCAAGTTGATCCAAGATATCCCTGACCTGTTTTTTAGCTTCTTGCTTTATTGGATATTGCCACTGAGCAATAGGTGAAGTTTTTAACAGGATCACGTGGTAGGTTGAGTTCTCATCCCACCCAGCACGATTTTTGTACAATGCTGGAGCTTGGGCTACTGCCCACTCCTGTGCATATGTATGTTTAAGGTGAACGGGAACGTGGTTAGAAAATGCAGGAAAAATTATACTTTCTCCCTGGGGCACTCAATTACGAATGCTGGCTGCCAATCTTGTTCTGCTAACAGGATGTCATAACCAGATGATAAGTTCTTTCAAAAAAGACCTTTTACTTTCCTGGGCTTGTCCCCCTCCATCCGAAGTGTTATTTCATATAACTTATGTGGGACGCTCACCCTGGTGTCTGGTGTTTCCACAGTGATGTAATCATTCAACTCCGCTGTCACCAGAAATTTCTTCAGGTTCAGGCGAGCTATTGTTACTTCTGCCGCACTGTCTAGCATCGTCAGAGCCCATTTCCCGTTCAGAAGTTGTGTCCTCAGAATTCTGGGCATGTCTGATTTTCAGACCAGCAACTTTCTTTTTCTTAAATTGAGGTTTTGGATTTTGCTTATCTTCTTTTTTAGAAGTAAAGTCTTGAGCGCGTTGCCTGTCTCTGGACTGTGTGCGCTCCTCTCTTTTTTCTGACCGTCCTTCTCTTTCGGAGCCTTTCTTCGAGCCCTGAAAGGAACGAGAGGAACGTGTATCAGTATCCTGATACCTGTCAGGTTTCCTAATATTATCCCTATTCCTAAGGTTATACCTCTTTTCAGAGTGCTCCTGTTGAGGAGACTTCCCTCGGGACTGAGCTCTCTTGTCTTTAGAGTTTTCTTTTTTGTTATCCCACTTCTTTTTAGAAGAAGTAGATGTCTGTTTAGAAGTGTCCTTCTCAGGACTGCCCTGTAGTTGAGGTTTTAAAGCTCTTCCCCCCAAACTATCCCTGCCTAATTCTGCATACGCAGTTTCAATTATTTTGGGTAGTTCATTCTCCTGTTGTAACGGAGAGAACTCCCTTAGGCGTCGGCGGTTTGCCACTGATGCTGCTTCCCCTTTAATGTTAGCTAGTATTATGGCTGATACCTGGTCATAGTTATTTAATAACTTCATCCCTAAGTTTAGGGCAGGTTCTGCTCCATAGTCATTTTGTATTTGTTTTAATACATCTGTTACTACTGCTAATGAAGGAATACCATGAGTTCTGGTATATATGGCAGCAAAGACTGTATCCCAAGAGGTGCAATCCTCTAACTGTGGTATTATCCCCATGGGCAAACAGATTGTTAACATTCTGTGTTTTTTCAAATGGTGTTGTATTTGGGAATACTGCTTCTAACTGGGTTATTTTCTGATCTACCCAGAAAGGAATTTGTTCTCGTTTTGTGGGCACTTTGCCCATTACCGCGTGTAATGTTTGTGGAGTCATTTTAGTACTTGTGCTTTGTGTAGGAGCTGCATTAGGTGTAATTACTGTAGGTTGGACCGCTAGTGTCCTTAAGACGAAGTGTGTCATGTTTCTGTAGAGTTTTATCAACTCCTTGTGTTGAACAAGCAGTTCATCACCTGGCATTGTGTCAATGTCAGGATGTGGTGCATAGGTCGCTAATATCGGCCATGTTGCTCCTGGTCTTCCTAAAGGACCAAGCCTTGCTCTTGTTCTTGTGTGGGGTAGGGCGCCATTAAACCAGAAAATATGTTCCTGGTAAGTGAGCGGAATTTCAGTCTCCTCAAACTGAGTGTAGACCGCTAGAACTTCTTCATGTAAGTAATAATGAAAAGTTTTTGTTACAGAACTGCTGCTGGGAATGTAACCCATGAGTAGAATACCTCTGTTTTGAAATCTTCGTGTGCCTCTATCACGAATATTACTACACCTCCTCTGGGTGTAAACCCATGTTTGACAAGTTTAACTGTCAGAGTATGTCTTACTTTTGGTGCAATGTGTATTGCATTTTCATCTTCCTCACCAGACTGATTAAATCCTTGGGGCAGATGATTTAAATCTCCCACTTGGTCAGACATTGTGTTTAGAACACAGTCTAAATGTCTAAAGAAATTTAAAAAGGTTTTATGCAAAGGTTTTATGCACAATTTTGGGAATATTTCCTTCAAGTTTGAATAACCAACAGCCAATACATAGGGTATTTCGCCTACTCAGCTGTGGCGGCGCTTTTTCCCACTCACTCCAGACGTCTCTGGGTTTTGTAAGTAGGGTCTCTGAGAATAAGCATGACTGAGCTACTCAGATTCTACTGTTGAGTAAGTGCGCCTTGTATATACCACGTTGGGCGCCATGTAGTGTTGTCCTAATAGTACCCTGTCATGCAGGACCTACGCTGTTTGCGGATAACATATACCGTGGGTCTGGTGGCAAACTGACTCCGTCCAACCCCACCGTATATATCAGCCTATGGTTTGCATTAGCTAGCTCGCAGTGCCTACTCGATTCTCCTGTTATCAGAGAGATTAGTTTTTGGCAACCTCAGAACACAATAACCTCAGACTCGAGGAAACAATATATTACTTTTCACCCAGTCACTCGTGCTTGTCTGTTTTGCTCTCAGAGAGACACACAGAAGAAACAGTTGGGGCGTTTACAATAAGAATTTATTGTACCGTTGTTCTTCTCATGTAAAATAAGTGCGCTGTTCCAACTGTAACACAATAGCAGAAATATAGTATCAGCAGTACAGTGAATAAAAAGGAATAGTACAGCGCTACCATTTTTCAATAGTCATGAACATGTACATGAATATAAAATGCATTTATAAAATACAGTGCGTACTCCTACGATGCCTGACTAGATGTACCTAAGTGTACCTAGCATGTGTGTAGGTGCGAAAGAGCCTAAGCCTAAGAGCCTAATAGTCTAATAGCCTAATAGCCAAGTATTCCACTAGGGTTTAGTCGAACCCCCATACCTGAATAGCGAAAGTGTGGGACTTCGTCCTGGACTTGAGCTGGATACCCCGAAAGGGATAGTCAGACCACTGTCAGCTGGAGCGATGGCATGCCGGAGCTGCAGCGTCTCTGGTCACTGTGTCGGCCTCGAAGTCTCGGGTCCCTCCTGCTTACTGATAGGAAAGGGTGCTGTATTTATACAGTCTATGTACGTGTGTTACCCATTGTTCAGTGTGAGGATGACGTTGGGGATTAAGCCTTTGTACGTAGATAGGAGAGTTGAGATATGCCCCCTGGAGAGTGTTCTCATAAATTATTCATATGTGCTAAGGATGAAGTCTTAGCAATATCGATCGGGCAGAGCTCACCCTCGTCATGAAACTAGGTGAAAGGTTTAGTCCTTAAAAGGCCTCAGTCCTTATAAGGCGTTCAGTCCCTATAAGGCATTCTGTCCTTATTTGGAGTTATGTCCTTATAAGGCTCGTTCATATGAAATGAAGGGGAGATGATGTAGGGAAAGAGTACGATGTTCTCTAAACCTATATTAGGGTACCGATATGAAATATAACAACCCCGGCCCCTACGACCCGGTTACGGGTGAGGGGGCTCTTTCGCAGAGTCTTTGTTCGGGCGCCATCTGAAGGACGTGGCTGTAATTACCATGTGGGTTATACTTACAACCACCTGCTATGCCTTCCCAAAATGAAGTCGGTCAGACAGTAGAGAATACAAACCAGCTTTATTAGTAAATCTCTGCAGAGAGAGCCCCCAGTCAGACCTGCACTCAAGATGGACGCTGAGGGGGACTGAATTCAGAACACTTGGAAACACAGAGTAAGCTTTTCCACTCCTCCCCAGACATGCCCAGACTGGAAATTTCAAGCTGGGACCAGTTACACAAACAAAGACAGTTGGTGAGTTTTGATTCTGGGTCTGAGCACAGTATCTGTGTGCCAAGGTCATTCTGTCTGCTTTCACAGCAGAGCCAGGGGGGGAGACTGTACCAGGAGGGAGAGGAGTCAGGGGAGCAAGCTTCTGTATCATAAGCTTCTATGCCATAAGCAAGCTTCTTTCTCATAAGGAATATAAACAGAAGTACTAACAGTGTATTCAATAGAACAGTGAAGCCTAACCTTGGGAAGAAAATGCATCTCAGCAGAGGCTTACACATAACAGGGCTCTGTCAAACTGAAGCTTGCATATTGCAATCATAACTGTCTAACTGAAGCTTGCGAATGACAAGGATAACTCAGTGGGTTGCATAACGTGAATACAAATGCATGTATTTTAGCCACTTACTGAAAACAATTGAACAGTACGACAAAGGCATTATGGGAAAGGGAATGTCAAATCCAACAGTATCAAGTCCAAGCATTTTAACAGCAGCAGACGTTGAATTATTAACTGATCTCCAGCAACTGCAACTTGACAACACGGAGGACACAGGCGAACCAACAAATCAATTGCCTAATACCTTTGGAACTGTTCGCACCAAGTTTAAATCCAAATCTACCTTCCAACATATCATGTTGTGAGATTCATTGGACATTTTCAACGATCATGTAACTTCAGAAATAAAAACTTAATTACCGAATATCACATTCGCGCAAGAGATA
>CAWUFW010031398.1:0-15596 GCA_963921515.1 Calotriton arnoldi | reverse complement strand
CCTGCCATGTTTGGTGAAAAGGCTCTCATCATCATCCTTGTTTTAGACCCTTATCTTATACCCTAGGCATTCAGTTTTTACCAAAGCCTGGATCTTGGCAGTGTTTGGAAGTCTATAAACCCAGCGTAGAGGGGGCCTTGCCCTGCGTGGGCATGTGTTGCTTCCCTCCAGATGGGACGAGCCAGATGAGATTATCCTCAATATCACAGCCATTTTGGAATCTGTTTGGCTGATCAAGATAAGATGTTTGCCCTCTGCCCAGGATTGAGGCTCCCCTATTTAAAATGCTGGCAAAGCACTTCCCTTCTACTTAAAGGAGCGCAACTAGAAGAGCAATTCCTGAGGCATGGCCGGGAGCCATTTTTGTGTAACGATATCAGTAATAAGTCCCTCCATGACTCTCAGGGATGGTTGACCCCAATAGATGTCGGCTAGACCACCGTGGCTAAAACTGAGGCCCATCTGGTTGGAGCCCATTTGTTTACTGCTGCCGGGATACCCCTTGTGCCGGGGGCCCACTTGGTTTGCATTGCTTTAATGACCGTCATTACTTGAGCCAGGCTTATTAATGTCAGGTCATTAATCCACTGGGCTTGATGGTACTGGAAGCTGGCTGATGATGTGATCAGGGGGCCCTTGCTCTCGAATTTCCTCCTCTACCTGTTCTCTCTACAGACTTGTGATATACGATTCTCACTCCAGTAGGGGGCGACATTGCCACCCGTGACCTAGGGCTTTGGAGTTAGGCTTTTGTTAGTCAAATTCTACGAATTTCCTTTGATCCTTTTGATTTATGAGCATATGTGATTCGGATAATTTTCTGGCTTCCTCTTCTCTTCTTTGAGTGCAGAGGGCTTTCTATATTTTACCCTTTCATGTTGACCTGGAGTCTACAGCTTAATTCATTCTCGTCGTTGCTAAGGATCTTCAAAGCTTTATTTAATTGTTGTTTTAAGGCACCAATTTGGTTTTTACTACTTGTGGACATGGACCAGGCCTGATTCTGGGCACCGCGCCCAAGCCAACGGACCACGCACGCAACCTGGGCTTCATCCTGGACTCCTCCTGTCGATGACCAGACAAGTCAACGCCGTCTCATCTTCATGCTTCAACACCCTGCGCATGCTCCGCAGATCTTCAGATGGATCCCCACTGAAACCAGGAAGACCGTCACCCAGGCACTCGTCGCCAGCCGACTGGACTATGGGAACACCCTCTACGCCGGAACCACAGCCAAACTTCAAAAAGACTCCAGCGCATCCAGAACGCCTCCGCCACGACTCATCCTGGACATCCCCACGACACAGCCACATCACCGGACACCTGAAAAGACCTGCTGGCTCCCGTCAGCAAGAGAATCACGTTCAGACTCCTCACCCACGCACACAAGGCCCTCCACGACCTGGGCCCAAAGTACCTCAACGACCGCATGACCTTCTACACGCCCACACGCCAGCTACGATCAGCCAGCCACGCCCTCGCCACCGTACCACGCATCCGCAGAACCACCGCCGGAGGAAGATCCTTCTCCTACCTGGCAGCCAAGACCTGGAACTCCCTCCCCACTCACCTTCGGCGAACCCAGGACCATCTCTCCTTCAGGAAGCAGCTCAAGACCTGGCTGTTCGGGCAGTAACTTACCCCCCTCCCCCAGCGCCTTGAGACCCTCCCGGGTGAAGTAGCGCGCTCTATAAATGCCGTGATTGATTGATTGATTGGCGCTACTTGCATTTCTTATTGGGATACCGTCTGCTTCCTTTAAATGGGCGACCAGAGCACCCCCAAAGGTTTGAATTAGGGCATTCAATTGCCATAGCTTTCCAGGATTGCCTCTAAGAACTGGTCCACTCGAGTTCCATGCCCCTGTTGATTTTCCATGTTCCACCTTACCCTATTGATGGGTTCAAGGTCATCTTGCTTACTGATTAGAACCACTTTGGAAGCGACCGGGCGGAATGTTGTGACTTCACGGTTGAGAACAGCATGGTTCGCTAGCTTCAAGGTCATGGTGACTTCAAATTTGCCTATAAGTTGAAGGTGCTGGGCCAGAGACAGCCACATATAGTCTAGTAGCTATCCTGGAAACAAGATGAGTATATAGGCAGCTAGGATATCTGACACTACTCTGCCATTTACAATGCCGAGGCCTAGTTGATTTAGTGATGCTGCAAGTGCTTTGACTTTGCTTATCGCACCTTTGATATTGACGTTATGATTGGCTGTTTGTCCCAAAATCACGTCGTTGAGGCCTGTTAAGCTGTTGTTCAAGTCATCATGATTTAAATTGAGTGTTGAAATCGCCCATAAATATCCACGAGTCATCCGGTTGTGATGCAGTAGGGTCCCCAGTTAATTTGGGAGGTTTGCTCCTACTACTGCGCCTATGCAAGGCTAGTGAAGAGAATGCTTGAGGCTGTGCTTGTGTTGTTGGTGAGTGAGGTGGTTGAGTTGGTGTACTTGGAGATTGAGATGGTGGAGATGGGTGCAGGTTGTGGGGGTGCAGGTGATTGCGGTACATGTGATTGTGGAAGAGATGTATGTTTTGCAGGTAGTGTGTGTCCTACGTACGCTAGAGGTGCTTATTTCAGGAGATGGAGACATGTAAAGTCGAACTTGAAGGAACTTTGCAATCCAGAATTTTGTCAATACCCTAAAACGTAAGGAAGTTGCTACTAAGTGTTATTGTAAGCTAACAGGTGTTAGTTACTCACAAGTGTAAGTCATTTTTTGTGAACTAGGCAGCTAGGTTTCTGACTGACTTTGGTCTCCTGATATAACGACTAGCAAAGCATTTGCTTCAAGCATGTTTATTTTGGACTTTCAGCATCCACTTTAGTTAGAAATTCGGTTTCTGGTTGGCACTGTGTACAAGCAGGAACCACAATCCCTAGTCGGGTAAAGTCAGATACACACTTTAAAATAACCTGTGCTCACCCTCTGGTAGTTTTGCACACCGAGAAGGCAGGCTTAGCCAGAGGCAATGTGTTAAGTATTTGTGAAGCCACAACAACAAAGCGGTAAAAAACACCACAAAGCTGAACTCACACATAGGTTTAGAAAAATAGATTAGGATTTATAAATAAAAAGAAGTGCAAAATGACAAAAATGTAATAAGCACAAGAGTTGAGATATGATTTTTAAAGATTAAATGGTAAAGTGCTCCAGAGTCCTGAGGCCAAGCAAAATTAATCTGCAAAAAGTGGAGGTAAGCAGGCAGGAAAGTATGGGGGTAGGACCCTACCATAAGGATGGCAGGTCTAACAATACTCTACTAAAGCGAAGCTACGTTGTCTAACTGCATTAACACTCTTAAGAAATGTAGTGACAACGCTAGTGCACTGCAACAACTCAGGCCCTGACTAAAACTGAGAGTATACAAACAAGTGATGGATGGATTGCTTCGAACTAATGTCAGCCACTGGTAATTACTACTTTCGGGATTACAACTGAGCCACAAAATTCCCAAAACTATGCAAACCTCTGTGCAGGAATCAGAGTTACGGGTTGTGCACCATTTACCACACCTGTTAAATACCGGGCACAATAGAGTTCACAAATCTGCCATTTTTTGTCCAGTGGTACATACATCACATATACTGGTGGAAAATTCCCAGGAAGATGCTGGTACATGCAGATTTTAGTGAGGAAAGCTTTCACAAAAATCTGCATGTTGTACCCCTTATTGAATAGCGTAGCTTGTAATGTGAATTAGTTATTGTAATTGACATATGCCAAACCCTAGAGTATCGGATTTTTAACAGGTGCAGCTAAATAATAGACATTGCCACTGGAGCACTCCTAACCAGTGCCCATAGATCAGAATCATAGATAGATTGAAACCTGACTGCAGCAGATATGCGTGTGTTTAGTCTGGAAGGACTACAAAAGTTCACAGAAGAAGAGGGTCTTTAGAGGATAGTAACAGTGACAGACCAACTGAGCATGAGCCCAACACATGCCAACTCCTTATTCACTGATGCATGTACGTCAAAACAGTTACTTCTTGCAATGCAGCTCTGGCAAAATAAAATATGTGCCTGATCACAATAACTTTTATTTGTCTGGTATGGTAGGCAGAAACAATTAACGGTACATATTAAGAGAGGCCCCTAGGGCACAGATTATAACCATTTATGAGTGCATAGTAGCAATTGATAAGGTCAACGAGTGACATCATCAAAATACGTTGTGTAACAGAGACTGCAGTGTCTATGATTTATTTATTTTCTCCTTTATTTTATAGTTACTATGTTTGTTAGGCCTGCCAGTTCTTTAAAGACAACCACGGTGACATCAGCTACTACTTCCACCCATGCCGATACATCTGGGTCATCAGCTGCTGTGCAAAGTAAGTAATATAGAAAGACCCTCAGGTAGCTTCTCCGTCAAACTGTATAATCAATATGCAGATCAGTCCTCAATGAACTCATGACCTTTCCTTTATTATCCTAGGCATGCTGTGAGGCTTGCTCAAATCCCTCAATGGTCGTCTGCTTATCTATCTCTATGTAACCAGAAGGCCACACTATTACATGCCAGAATGTCTAAGCTAACTTTCCATTCTTAAGAAGTTGATAAAGAGGTTCGTTGATAATAGCTGATCTCATGTGAACCAGGTCACGAAAATGTATCTGGGTCAACCTAATGTGAGCCGCTCCACAAAGGCCCTATACCTATGCGTGCCCTGCAGGGATCGTGGTGATCATAAGCATAATGCCTCAATGGAAAAACCTGTGGATTAACCCATATTCTAACACCCCTGAATCCTCTCCTACCCTTCCAAAGCTCGACACTTCAGCTGCCACCCCGATAACTCAATCAAGGGTTCCATGTATACAATGTGTAGCTGTGAAATGAAAAATTAATGTATAGTCTAAGTGTGCGCATTTTTTTAATGCATGTCTGCAATTGTTGTTTGAACCGTGAGAAGCAACTTTTCCGTTATTCAAAATGAATTATTACATTAGGATGTATTACAGTAGGAGGTTTACATGGTGATCAAACAGTGTAATTATTACTAATCACTTTACTGCATAGTTAAAACCCAAACCGACTGTATCTCATGTTTGTAAACAATGAAGAAAGAGTAGGGGCCACTTGTCATTTAATCAATCAATAAAAAGCATTATGTAATTATTATAACTAAACTATTAACCCTTGCCTGCGTTATGACGGAACCACGCTGCATGACCCACGGGCGGCGTGTGCTCATGACTGCGTGGTTCCGCCATGCGGCTGCCGCTCCGCCCACGCGGCACACTCCCCGCCTGTGCGGGCGACCAATGAGCGGGCGGGGCCGCGACGGAACCACCCCGTCATGAGCACATGCTGCCCGTGACTCATGACGGCGTGGTTCCGTCACGAGCATAGCAGCGCCGCGCTCACCCCCCACCCCCTTCCGCACCGCGGGCGGTCCCGCGCCGCGCGCAAGCGGGGTTAAAAACACATTTCTAAACATTATTATTATTTTTTAAACATGTTATGTTAATGTCATGGGAGTACACATCGGTGGCTGTGGGAAATACACAGTGTGAAAGACACTAATTAAACTGCGCATCTTGGCGTCGCCATAAAGACCCTTCCTTGACTACCTTAAACAAATGCAATCTCTTCAAAAAGTTAGGCAATGGCAGCAATGAGGACATTGACATTTTTGTTTGTCAGGAGAACCGGTCCTGGTCAGGCAGGACCTCGCTCTGTTTCCACCATTGCCCGTGAAAGTGGGACCAACAAACTTTAATCAGCAGGTCCGCTCCGCTCAGTACAGGATGTTTTGTTTGCAGTGCTGAAAGTGCATGCTGCCCTTTACTCTGTGACCAGTATGATTCTAGCCGATAATACATTCGCTCTGGGCTGGGGGTCTCCTTTGTGTGGAGGGGGTGATGCCCAGGGAGAGAGAGGCCTACCCTTGTGGCCCATAAATAATGATTACCCACTCACGGGCGGCAGTATGGCGGGAAAACCCTGGAGTGGTCTCTCGCCGTGTATTTATCCCCCGGGACGAGCCCGCCCGAGGGGTGCATGCTGTGGCAACATTGTAGTGATGGCTCTCTACATCCCTCCTTTTCTTTAGCCCCTACCAATCACATTAACAGCATGCTCAAGGTGAGACGCACACAAAGTCCTTAAACCGCTGGCTGGGTGCAGGGGTTCGGCCAGAGACCATTCCTCTGGCTCCAGGAGCTGAAACTGGTCCCTGCTTCCACTGGACTGCACGTCGTCGGCGTAGTCTGGGTGTCCTGATGGGACGTGTCTTGGGCTTGCGCGGCCGGGCCAACCCGTGTCTCTTCAGGGCCTCTGCTGGGAGTTGGTGAGGGCAGCAGACCGCTACTCGGGGTTCTAGGCTTCCTCCAGTTTGGTGAGCCCATCCTGATTCGGGCAAGGTCCGGTGCACTCTCTTAAACCAGATTATATTCCGGGTGACTACCCTCTGGTCTTTTCGCGCTGAGACCATGGTCCCCTGGATGAAAATGACTCTCCACACTTCGGGCTCATGCAGGGTCTGGAATTTCCAGCCGGGGTGTCTGTCCATGACTACCATGTAGTCACCTTTACCTAGTGAGGGTGTCTTTGCACCCCTGGTGAGACTTGCCTTGTTTTTGGTCTTTTCCCTTCGGGCCTGTACCCGCCATGCTGTCTCTCTCCAGGGGACTCCAGGCCGGATCGGTCGGGATACTGTCTCGTGGGGCTCGTCTGAAGAGCAGGTGAGATGGTGAACAGCGGGTGGTGCTGTGGGGGACTGCCGGTGTGCATCGAGGAATTGGTGTAGCGACCTTTCTCAGCGTCTTCTCAGTGCGTCAGGCCGGGAAACGGGCTCCTCTGAAGTCGCAGGTCTCCTCTGATTTACAAGGGCTGGAGAAGGTATATTTATACCTGAGAGGTACCTCAGAATGTTAGCATTGACGTGAATCGGACAGCGGAAGACGTCATGAATGAACCCTCAAGGTATAACGGTTCATGCATAATAGATGAGTCCTTGAAGAAATCAATAGTCCTGTGCTAGGAAACTCCCGAAGCCTAAGGGTCTGTTCTTCAAGAACTCGTTGTGGACGTTAGAGTGGACGGATGTCGGAGACCATGCCTGTATTTGGAGTGCACGGTTTAATGCCTAAATAAGGACTGGGATTTTATGCCTATATAAGGGCAGGGCGAATGTGTGCCTATATAAGGACATGATACAGGAAAACCCATGTACGGACACCCTAAGAGGAATACAACACCCACTCCACTTTCGTGTGTACGATAATAATAAAATGCTAAACATTTAATATGCTAAACATAAAATGGAGTACCGCATATTGCTAAAAATATTTCTTAAAAGCATTAAAAGCATTTAAAAACCTATTAAAATGCAAAAGGTCCTGTACATTTCAAGCATTGCTTTTCATTACAGGCATATATTTGGAAATAAAAATGCAATTTGAATGAAAATAAGCAGTAATATTTACATGTGACAGAAAATGATCGATAAGTTGTTCAAAAATCAAAGTCATTTCATGTCATGAAAATTAATGAACTTTTAGACAAATAAGATGACAAAGTGTCTGCGGAAGTACCGCGAAGTCCGTACTATAAGGCTAGTTCTACTTCAAGCAGATTGAAGTGCCATTCAGTTTGAAAAAGGAAAAAAGTTCAATTTGGGAAGAGTTCCAAGTTTTTGAAATATGAAGGCCAAATTTTACTGCGTCTCTGGTACACTGTGGGTTGAATCAGAGTCAGTGTACGGGTCTGGTGTAAACATGAGATCATCTATTTCTGTAGACAAAATATCGTCACTGAAGTTGGTGTCAGTTGGAACACCTCGTGTAGTAGATTAATTGCTCAGAGATGTGAAGCATCACTTTCAGCATAGGATACCGCAGCAATGTTTGCGTCCGTTGTTACCTGTGTGCCTGTAGATCCATCTCGTACCCTCAGCAGCAGCTGGAAGCATCTGTGAGATCTCAATGAATGCCGTCATCAGTATTGGTAGCCTCTGGGGACAACACAGGTCCAGCAGAGTATCGATATCCGTTGGCGTTGTTGATGGAAATGTTAGACAGGTGTCTAACACGCATTCGTCACCGCATAGCAGGCATCGAGAGACAGTAAGATGCAACATACAGATTGGTCTGAATGACAGGAACTACGCGGTGCTAAGTTCCCGTAGACGAGTCATGCCCAAAAGCTGTACTATTCGCTCACGGCACTGCGTTCAAGGAGAGCTTTCTCCACTTCGCTCGGAGTGATGTCTGCGAATAGGCTGGCCATAGGCGTAATAGCAGGAAGAGAAATAGAATTCCGGCAACAAGTGCTAGAATTAATGGTATGCCACCAAACACCGAATGTGCAAAGTTCGGGATGATTCCGAGTATTGCCCTGGAAAGGTGCTAACAGACCGGAACAGATGCTCTTAAATACATGTACAATTCCGCTTGTATCAGACATGTGAAAGATACGTCACTATCATTTCCACAGATGTATAGGGCAGTTTGTACGTATTAAAGTCTGTATCTCCAGCCGAAGTCCTTTCTACTTGTAGATCATAGGTTTCTTTGGCCGAGGTCAAAGGCACTGTTTGTTGCAAAAGCATGGCTTTCATTCTGCTTAAAGTATCAAATCCTATAAAAGAGACGTTCAGCGAAGGCCACAAAGGCAACTCCTGACTGTGTCTATTGGGGCAAACAATACTTGCATACAACAAGTGACCCTGGAGTTGACCGTTACTAGATATGGGATGCCTGGCAACATGCCACAGCAACTCTGATCATTCAACATGAGGTAACTCCCATTAGAAAGTTGTCCAAACGTTGGATTAATCACAGCAGCTGGTGTACCCTGCTGATGGCAAGACAAATTTGCCACAGAACCATTGCAAGCCCCGTGTAAAGAAATGTCCTGACATAAGTGAACCGCTCAGTGCACTTTTACAGTGTGTACCGCTCAAAAACACTTCACGATCCCCACTCCAACATCTATATGTATACAGTAAATTCCAAGATGTCTTAATGTATTCCTTACCCAACCTTTCATATTTGCCTGCTTGCATTTGTTTGAGGCAATACTGAAACTGAAAAGTAGTCACAGGTAGTGTGATTTTGCCATGAATGAGCCATTCTGTACCTGGTTTTTCTGCCACTGTGAATGGTAATTTTTCCAGTTTTTCAATTCCCAGCACTGTATACTTTGCTCCCCTTTGTGCCAGTTTGATCTGTTTATCAGTTAGATTGTATTCTGCAGAGCCGACGTGTTGATGAAATGCCAAGGCACATAGCCCGCACGCAAAGATTGCAGCGTCCAGCTTAATAACACAATAGAACGTAATTGAGATTGGCCTTGTTGTAACATCGCCAAATTCGTGTTCTAGTATGTCGATAGCAGACGATACAATGTTGTCCAATGAATATATTCTGGAGGACAAAGTTGTTAACCCATTGTCGACCACAGTGAGTGTTTTTTCAAATTGATATGATCAAGTTCACGTATTCGTTCTGCGGCCTCCATCTGTGACACTTTCCATGCTTCATTATAGGCAGCATAAATGCCGGCATATATGAAACGCTTTTGACGCGGTTTTCTTGGTCCAAGCAAGAATTCCCTAAGGTCTGCGTCTTCTTTAAGTAAGGATAAGTGTTGTTTCAAATCCTGTAGTGTAGATTTCTGCAGCCAATCGAGGCATCACTTTTCTTCCACACTGTATGTTGTTACTACCCCCGGATGCTGTCTTTGGACTTATCTTGGGTCTGGCCCTATGAATAGTAAAGCCTCTGAGTTTTATTCAGGAATCTTTCCTGACAGTTGTTCGGGTCTGTGGGCCAGATCAACCATTTTCTCCAATCAGGATTAGATCTGTTGAGTTGTAGTATTTTGTCAACTGTAACCGCTGCCTGTGTATTGTTATCACTTGCAGGTGATGGTACAGAAGGTGTTTTCATCTCTTTGATCTTGGCTAGTCCAAGACAAGATGTTTGTTGGACAGTTTCATTCAAAAACATTATCTGTTCAGGGATGATACAGGCTCTAAATAGAGCTTCTATCTTGCCAATCTTTAGTACCCCAGACAGTTTTTTGTGTCTATTGTGTCTTTCCATAAGTCGAAACCCTGTCTAGACAGTTGGGCAATAAATGCTGCAGAGTAAATCTGTTTTGTATTGGTTAACATAATTTTCAGTCCTGTTTTGTTTACATTTTTATAGTAAAACGTTTCTGGATCAGATGTATTGTAACCTGAAAAATATGGAAACTTGTTAGTGCTTTCACCTGTCTAGGTTTGTCTCCTCCATCCGGAGTGTTATTTCATATAACTTTTGTGGAGTACTAACCCTGGTGTCTACAGTCTCAACTGTAATGTACTCATTCAAGTCCACTATCTCCAGAAGTTCCTTCAGGTTCTGGCGAGCTATTGTGACTTCTGCTGCACTGTCCACCATTGTCTGAGCCCATTCTCTGTTCTTGAGTTGTGTTCTCAGTATTCTCGGCATGTCTGATCTTCAGACCTGCTACTTTCTTTTTGGAGGAATTGAGGTTTTGTTTTATTTTTCGGAACGTGTTTGTTGTCTTTTGATTTCACGCGCTCTTCTCTATGTTCTGACCGTCCTCTTCTTTCCGAAGTCTGTGATGAGATCTGAAGGGTCACGAGAGGAACGTGTATCAGTATCTTGATACCTGTCAGGCTTTCTTAAATTATCCCTATACCTGAGGTTATACCTCCATTCAGAGGAGCTCCTTTTGAGGAGACCTACCTCGGGATTGAGAACGTTTCTCGTTTGAATTTTGTTTAGTAGTTTCCTACTTCTTTTAGAAGATGTAGGAGTTTGTTTAATAGAGTCCTTCTCAGGACTTTCAGATAGTTTTGCCTTCACTGGTCTTCCACCCAAACTATCTCTGCCTAATTCTGCATAAGATTGTTCTATTATTCTGGGTAGCTCAGTTTGATGTTCTGAAACTTCGAATTCCCTTAATCGTTGGCGGATCGCCACTGCTGCTGCCTCCCCTTTAATATTAGATAATATTATTGTTGAGACCTGGTCGAAATTTTTTAGTAATTTCATACCTAAATTTAGAGCAGGCTCTGCCCCGTATTTGGTTTGAATTTGTTTCAGGACATCAGGCATTACCGCAATTGATGGAATACCATGTGTCTTAGTATAGATGGCAGCAAAGACTGAGCCCCAAGTGGTACAGTCTTCCAGTTGTGGTGTGATCCCCATCGGTAAACAGATGGTTAGGATTCTGTGTTTCTCATACGGGCTAGTATTTGGAAATACTGCTTCGATTTGAGTAATTTTTGAGCTATCCAAAATGGAACTTGCTCACGTTTTGTGGGCATTTTTCCCATGACTGCAGTATAGAGTCTGTGGTGTAATTTTTAGTGTATTCCCCTGTTGAGGAGTTTGATTTGGATGTGTCAATGGTGGTTGGACTGTGAAAGTCCGCATGACATATTGGACCAATTGTCTGTAGATTTTTATTAACTCTGTAAGTTGAGTAAGTAGTTCCTCGTCTGACATTATATCCAGTTCAGGATGAGGTGTGTAGCTGGCTAGAATCGGCCATGTTGCTCCTGGTCTACCTAGTGGACCCTGGTAATGTTTCTGTGATGTTTTTAGGGCGCCTTTAAACCAGAGCTGATGCTCCTGGTATGCTAGTGGAATTTCTATATCCTCGAACGGAATATATTCCTCTGGTGGATCATCTTCTTTGTAGAAGTGAAACAGTTTTGTAACTGGATTGGATTCAGGAAATATTACCCATGAATAGAATACCTCTGTCTGAAATGATTCGTGTGCCTCTATCACGAAAACTGCTCTACCGCCTCTTGGTGAGGCCGTGTTTTATAAGTTTTAGAGTGATGGCTCTTCTTAAGTTCGGATTGATGTCTATGACACCCTCCTCGGTTCCATCTAAACCTGTAATGTTTAAAGCTCTTAAAGCTGGTTGACCCGCAACTTCACCGTTGTCGAGCGTCAGGCATTTTGTTTTTTGAAAAATGTAGAACAAGTTTCAAGGAAACAAAGATAAGGTGCACAATATTTTGGAACACTGTATCCTTCAACGTTGAGCAAACCAAACAGCTAATATATAGGGTGCTTCCCTATGTAGCCGTGGCGGATACTTAACCCTGTCCACTCCAGACGTCTTTTGGAGTATATGGGTAGGGGTCTCTGAGAGAAAAAGCACGGCTGAGTTACTCAGTATCTAACGTTAAATTACCGCCTTACCAAACCGTTGAGGCGCCATGTAGTGTAGCTCCTATTTCCCTAATAGGCTCTGCGCATTGGAATAATATACCCTATAGGTTTGGAATAGGACTAAGGTCAATATGTCCCTATTGAGTATATTAAACTTAATTACTTGTGCCAGCTAGCTCAGAGGCCACTAGAAACTCCTTGATAAACAAGAAGGAGTAGTTTCTGGCAGCCGCAAAACATGACAACTTTGTTTCCCTTTTAGAATCAGAACGTGTCCCAGAGTCGTGGAAACAATAGATAACCGTTTCACTCCAGCTCAATCGTGCATGCTTAGTTTTCCTCAAAGTTACACAGGAAGAGTAGAGCGGGCGTTTCAATAAAGATTTATTGAACAGTCTTGTTTCTCGTGTAAGTAATATGTGCTGTTATGATCACAAGACAATATGCAAGATAAATAATGTACAGCGTAAGCAGTAGAAATAAATAATACTACGCTAGCATGATCTTTAGAAGATATTCATTTACATAAATAACATAGACTAAAAATGCGAATACTCATACGATGCGTTTCTAAACTAGTTCTACCCCAATGTCCCTAACCTAACCTAGGTGTAGGGAGAGGTATGAAGTAGGTGAAGTATTCCTTACCATGGTATACTAAGAGTATGTTACGCCCAGTATGCCTAGTATGCCAAAAAGTCCCTCTAGGTTTCTAGTCAGCTCCATACCTTAAGAATGAGAGAGGTGGGAATCTCTTGCCAGACTCGAACTCCAACACCCCGCGAGGGAAGTCAGATCACTGGAAGCTGGACTCTCTGCGTGCAGGGATGACAGCGTCTTCTCAGTGCGTCAGGCCGGGAAACGGGCGCCTCTGAAGTCGAAGTCTCCTCTGATTTACAAGGGCTAGGGAAGGTATATTTATACCTGAGAGGTACCTCAGAATGTTAGCATTGACATGAATCGGACAGCGGAAGGCGTCATGAATGAACCCTCAAGGTATAACGGTTCATGCATAATAGATGAGTCCTTGAAGAAATCAATAGTCCTGTGCTAGGGAAACTCCCGACGCCTAAGGGTCTGTTCTTCAAGAACTCGTTGTGACGTTAGGGTGGACGGATGTCGGAGACCATGCCTGTATTTGGAGTGCACGGTTTAATGCCTAAATAAGGACTGGGATTTTATGCCTATATAAGGGCAGGGCGAATTGTGCCTATATAAGGACATGATACAGGAAAACCCATGTACGGACACCTCAAGAGGAATACAACAATCTCCTCGTTCCACTGCAATGTGCAGCGCCCAGTTGAGTGTCCCCATGAAGCGCTCAACTTGTCCATTCGCTTGTGGCCACTGTGTGGTGAACTTCCGGTGTCGAATGGCTTTCTTTCCAGGTATTCTTGAAACTCTCGCCTATGGGAAAGGGGTTCATTGTCGGATCTGATCTCCTCGGGAGGCCCAGCAATGCAAAGGTTTAATCGAGGACAGCTTGGACCTGGGCGAAGCGCTGTGGACGTGACCACTTCTACAACAGGGAACTTCGAGTTGGAGTCCATTAGTACCAGAGTGCTGCGGCCGTCGGGAAACTGCCAAAGTCGATACTGACTTCTCGACCAGGGTGTTTCACAGGGTTATTCTGTGGTGACCGGGGCTGGAGCAGGGTCAGCACACTGATATTGTGCATGAATGGCAGTTCCGGATCTTCTCCATGCCAGGGAACCACACTTTGCAGCGCAGACGTGCTTTGGTTTCCACGATCCCTTGGTGACCGACGTGTGCCAGCCCAATGAGTACGGTCCTGCAGTTGCATCAGGACAGTGGTGACATGGCCTCGCAGCACAATGCCTTGGTCGCCTTTGCTGAATTCACTCCGGACCCTCCATAGCTGTTGTCTCGCCTGATGATCTTCTACGTTGAGCACGTGGGCACCATCTAGGAACTGTGTTCATCCTTTGGCGAGCAGAGATTCCTTGACCTTTATAAGGGTTTCATCCATTGTGGTGGCCAGACAAATTTCCTCTAGCGTCACTGCCTTGGGGGATGCTTCTTGGGTGACCATCCTGCTAAGTGCTTCTGTGCATTTTTCTTCGGCACGTGGGAGGACAGATGCATCGTATCCAGGTGCCTTGAGAGATAATCAACAGCCGGGTTGCGGGCCCCGGTGCGGAATACGACCTCAAACTTGTAGGCTTGTAGTTGAACTGCCCACCGTTCTAATCTGGGGGTGCCAGCCTTGACGTGCCCTCGAACGAAGGGATTAATGGCTTGTGGTCCGTCACCACTCTAAATTCGTGTCCGTATAGGTACAGGTTGAAGTGCTGCCATGCCCACTTAATGACCAGTGCTTCTCTCTCAATCTGGGCTTATCTGGTTTCCTGTGTCTGACAGGGCATGGCTGGTGTACGCAACAGGTGCACACGTGTTGCTGTTGCACCCTTGGAGGCGAACAGGTCCTAGGCCTATGGGGCTCACGTCCATGACCAGCTCAGTGCGCCTTCCTGGTTGAAAGTAGGCCATGACTGTCTTGTCCATTAGTACCGGTTTTGATGGCCTGGAATGCAGCGTTAGCCTCGGTGGTCCACGCCCAGGGAGTTCCGTTTGCACGTGAGGGCTCGCAGTGGTTCAGATAGGGAGGCCAGGTTTGGGTAGTGAACCTGCCGCAGTGCGTGGCCATCCCCAAGAAACTGCGGACTTCTGTCGGTGTGGTGGGGGTCTGGGCTGACCAGATGGTGATAGCTTTCTTGGGGTCTGCCTGCAGCCCCCTCTCTCGAGAAGATGTATCCAAAGAAATCGATAGACTCTTGGTAGAAGGAACACTTTGCCCTGTGGGAGGGTGAGGCCACTGTCCGGCAAGCGCTGGAGCGTGGCTCACAGATGCGTGTGGTGTTCTTCCAGAGTGTTTGAAAACACCAGGATAACATCAGTGAGGTTGATGACGCCTGTGAAGGCCAGACAGGGTCTCCTTGATGGCGTTTTGGAAGACCTCAGTGGCTGATGACACTCCAAAGCTCAGCCTCTTGTATCTCCTAAGGCCCGCATACGTGGAGAATGTGGTGATGTTTTGCTCTCCTGATCGAGCTCCAGCTGATGGCACCCGCCATTCAGGTCCAGCTTCGAGAACCACAATGCCCCATTGAGGTCCTGCCACAATGTCGTCCATCGTGGGTGTCGCCCCCTTTTGACGGTCTTGTTTGGGAGGCGCATATCTACGCACAGCCGGACGGCCCCGGGCTGTTTGGGCTTTGGTGCAATGACTAGTGGCGACACCTACGGCGTGGGGCCGGACACCCATTCAATGACGTCCAGGTCTTCGAGCTTCTTCTAGTTCTGCTTCTACCTGTGGTCGTAAGTGGGACAGCACTCTCCTGTGTTTCAGGGCTGTTGATCTGATGGATGAGTCGATATGCAGTTTGAACTGCCTGCCTTTGA
>CAWUFW010031397.1:0-15597 GCA_963921515.1 Calotriton arnoldi | reverse complement strand
AGACACATGAAACGGAACACCAAAGAGCCCGGGGACCGACAACAGGTGGCCCAAGAATAACATCCACACACAAGGCCCAACGCAGAGCGGAAAGGCAGCCTGCCGCCCACACAAGGGAGAGCAGACAGCACTGAATGACCTTCCATTCCAACTCCGAAACCACAGCCCCACGACAGAAGCCGGTGAATACAGCCATTGTCCAAGAATAGACCAACACAGGCATGCCGAGGAGACCGACCACACGGCAGATAGCGCATATCACAGAAGCACACAACGGACGGGGAAGAAAGAAGAAAACACTCCCCCATGTCGGCCACATGCAAGTTAATTGGAAGGAGTCACACAGCACTGACCTTGAACTGTCTGAAAAGCATGTGGGAAGAGGGCCCGTGTCCTCCAAACAAGCCAACAGAACACAAGTCCTGTCTCCCTACGACTACACAGAGCTCACAGCAACCCCGGAGCGTGCACATTGCAGACTGCACACACAGCCGGAGCACGCCACCTCAACGAACCGCTGCGAAATGGCAACCGCAACACACCTACCCAACTACGCCGAAGAGCTCAAGCTGTACAAAACCAACACGATACATACATTGGGATGCGATCTCCTGTCCCTGCTGAACGTAAGTTACCGACTGACTTACCGCATCACATTGTTCAGCTGCGTCATGCCCGTCTTCTACTGTCGGAGGTGTCCCTACCAGCATCCCGTCGAGATATGCCTCTCCAACCCGGCATGTCTGAAGGCGGACCTGCTACCACTACTCCTCCCTCTGGACGCACACGACAGGGCCTGCTCTGCCTATGGGGGCATGGCGTATGTGGCCAACATCGCACCCGCACTGAAATGGGACCACTGTGCCTCCACACGACGGATCATCGAGAACAGCTACATCGAATGTCACCCAGCATGCCCCATCATGGTCCTCCAAGGGACAACTTACGAACAACACCTTGAGAGCCACCATCCGCTTCATTGGCTGGCAAACATGTACACCACCAATGACATGGAAGCCCTGCTGGACGGCATCGCATACCTGACAACCTGTAAATACGTCGGACCACAACGCAGGTTCCCCGAGTGACCTATGAAGTCCAACCCCGCACCCATGCTCAGCTTCCGCACGGACTGGCCAGTCACCACCACAACAGCCATACCAAACGACCGGCAACTGTAACCACACAATCAACGACATCGCCATGACATCGGATATGACCGGGACATGCACACTGTTCCCCATCACATCCAGGAACACTGCATGCATCGTGGGAGGCAGTGGCATGGGCTCTGTGTATCGCACCCACATGGACGGAACTGCACGAACAACCAGGACACGACATGGATCCAGCGCACATGGACACACACACCGCTCAGTGGACATGAATAGGTCACCTGGAGTCTGTGGGTGCTGCACCCCTCCCACCCCCGCCCGGGAATCCCATACCAGGACCTTTGCATGGACGACAAGTGCATACAACAACAACACGACCCCAGTGACTGTGACATGTCCAGTAACCACCACAGTGCAACAACAAGTGGCACGCCGCTGCATGCACGCAAGCACATGCCCTGATGTCATCTCACATGCACGCGTGCATGAGGAACAACCGCAGCAAACCTGTCACATGGAACTGAGATGGACTGTGCCCATGATGCCAAGCGGTCTGGTAGGCTACATGTATACCGTCTGTGTCAAAGTCCGCAGCTCCGCAGCTATACGTAAATGTACATTAGCACAGCCTTGGCCAAGCAGATGTAACCCCACACCCTATCCCATTTGTAATCATGCTCAGTATATCCTCAACATGTATCCCGCTGCCAGTAGTGTCCACTATGCTGCATCACAGAGGACAGAAGAATCAATATAATGTTTGAAACCAAAACTGTCTCCGCTGACTCATTTCACAAGTACGAATGAGAGAGGATGAGAGTATGTGAAGTACACGGCAGTCGTGACATGACCATGTAGTCCACTGGTATTGGATGCCAACGCAAATGAGTAGCACTACTGTGGAAGACACACATGTGTCGTGTGAAGTCGTATGGACGCAGTGCTCAGGTGGGTGGGTGCGACGGGTAGATGCGCACATGACAAGTTGGAGCACGCCGTGTTGGGAGGGGTCATGAACAGTACACCACCGCTTCCCAGGGCATTGTGAGAGGACACCTGTCGGGGGGAGTGAACACGTGTGTGCACAGCAGCCGGGCACACGTACAAAGCGGTACCAGGCGCACCTCAGCCCACCCTCTGTGGACAAGCTGGATCCTGTTGTGCGCCCGCCATGCCCCTTGACAAGGCACACACAGCCCCAGTCGACCAGGTGTAACCCCAACATAGTCAATCCGCACAGGCGATACAGGGCACGGGATGGCAGTGGAGCATGGTGTGTGAGAGGTCTCCTCGCGCTCCTCCTGGTCATATCACGCAGGCAATAGAACCTCAACGTCTAGCATGGCACAAGTCACATGGAAGTGTAGGGGGACGCACCACAGCACGAGCAGCACTGACGTCACGGGAGGTGGCTCGCACCATCCCATCCATTGCCCATCATACCAACCACGCCACATGCCATTGCGACTAAGTGCAAGCGCGTGCGCCACCACCCCCGAGCCCTCCCCAGAGAGGCCAAAGAGTGAATGTGTGGGCCATCAGCCACAGACGGACGCGGCCTGGCCGCAAGGGCAGCCACAGCCACTGGGTGTCGCAGGTGGCGGATCCGGAAGGCGAAGACTATGATGCATAGTCCATGCAGGCCGGGTCTCCATTTGGGGCACCACGCAGGTGGACGGCGTCCCGCCACACATCATACCCTGAGACAGCCCACTCGTGCAACTGGACCCACACATACACTCCTTGCCCTCTCTGGTGCGAGCTTGGGGCTGCCTGTGCAAGCGCTAGCCTCGCAGGTGAGCATGCATATTGGGGGGCGAGGGGAGGACATGAGGGCTGGGGCGAAGATGACTGTATCACTGTCAGTTAGTACAAGGGATGACCCAGATGTGGAAAGGAAGAGACGTGTCCCGTGTGTACTGCAACTAGTCGCCAATCCAACTACCCCCCATGTCCGGAATGTAAGCCCGCACCTAGACCCGCCCATCCGCCACATCGAACATACCACCAGCACGACAACCTTCCCATTCGAATCACTGACTGGGGGTGGCGACCAGTGAACAATCATGTGTAGCCTACCCACGCGTACATGTGGGCCCTCCATGATCCATGTCACCTGCGGCAAAGACATGACATGCGCAATGAGGGAAGTGAGGAGAGCTGTCCGCCCCACGCGCAGAAGGTGCATCAGCTCCACAGACCCAGCAGCGAGTCCAGCAGGGGTCACATGTGCAGGGGCAGCTGTGCCTGGTGTGAAGGCACATGCATATAGACAGCACATCGACCAATGTGTAGTCTGCCCACATCCACAGTCCATCATCATGCGGACATAGGAATTGAACACAGGGCAACACATCTTAGTTGGTGCACCCACCGTGACCAACAATGCGCAATCATCGACGTACCCGCCCTGTGCATGGCCCCCCACCCAACGGAGGCACATCCAGTGCCACCATCCCACACACACAAGCCTTCCACGGAACATGCTGTGTCCAATGCTCAGTACAGAGTCAGCGCCCATCTGGTGGATCCTGAACAGGAGACACATGCACACACATGCCAGCTCCCACTATGTACGTCTGCCACCTGGCACGTGCAATGTAACCTCTCACCTGTGACGTGTGACTGCAAGCACACAGCCGTCTTGGCATGGGGCTGTCAATGTGGACACCAGTCAATGTTTCGGGAGCTGTGATCCGTACAGTGCTGTACATAGGGTGCAGTGCTGACACCTACTACTGTCTCATATCCCCTCGTGCCACAGGTCCCACTTGTATTGGCCGCTCAGCCCGTGCCCACATCGTCGTCGTCGTCGTGTGCCATACTCATCCAGCCTCGGAAGCAGTTCCATGCTCAGCAGACACTCATGTTGCCGTGGCGTTGCCGCTTGACGAATATGCAGTCAGTCCCCATCAGCACGCCCCGCAAGTCATTGGGGCCTAGATCCCCATGTGCATGCACATGGCAGTGGTATGTCTCACTTGCCATTGCCATTGTTGGGAGACCTGTGTAAGTGTATTGTGGCCGTGCCGTCCCAGCTTGACAGCTGGGCTGTGGCTCATGTGCTTGCTCAGTCATGTCAGTGATGTGTATGCGAAATTGCTATGTGCCGTGTTGCTCTGACATGTGTCCTCTGCCATTTAACCCAGGCGGAGACCGAACATTGACCGCCCATACCAATTGCTGGCGGACATGGACGATACAGAGGTAATCAGGAAGTTTCGGCTGGACAGGCCAACCCTGCATCGACTGTGTGCCATGTTAGAGCCCCATCTCCGTCCCCGCAGGGTGTATCCGACTGCTGTCACCCCCACGGCTAAGGTGATGGCCGCCATGCATTTCTTCGCCACTGGGTCATTCCAGCACACAGTGGGCAGTGGAGGAGGGATGTCCCAGCCCATGTTCAGCAAGGTGCTGAGGGATGTACTGGCAGCCATGATGCTGTACCGGAACAGGTACATCAGATTCCCCAGGGCTCGTGAATTGGCGGCAGTGAAGGGTGCATTCTATGCCCTTGGCAGAATCCCACACGTCGTGGGAGCCATTGACTGCACACATGTTGGCCTTGTTCCACCACAGGCCACTGAGCACCTGTACCGCAACAGGAAGCACACGCACTCCCTGAATGTGCAAGTGGTGTGCCTTGCGGACATGGTGATCACCCACGTGTGTGCCAAGTTTCCAGGCTCGGCACATGACGCACACATAATGCGCAACAGCATCTTGCCACGACTGATGGCCAATCTGCAACAGGATCGTGGCTGTATTGTCGGTGAGTATGTGGAGTGGTGTAGCGTGCTGGTTGTGCGATGCTGTCCCCTGTCCAGTTGGAATAGCAACGGTTCTCTGTGTCCCTCACACCCAGGTGACTCTGCGTATCCGAATGGGGCATGGCTGCTCAGTCCATTGAGGAATCCTCGCACCCCAGCAGACGATCGATACAATGAGGCACATGGGAGGACCAGACGTGTGGTCGAGCGTACCTTTGGCCTCCTCAAGTCCAGGTTCAGGTGCCTGGACCGCACCGGGGTGCACTGGCGTACTCCCCACAGAAGGTGTGCCAGATAGTGGTGGCGTGCTGCATGCTGCACAATCTGGCCATTCGGAAGCAGATCCCCCTCATTGTGGATGACGGAGATCAACCAGGGCCCCAGCCCGCAGACCAGGACAGCTCGAGTGAGGTGGACAGCGGAGAGGAGGAAGCTGGGAATGTGCGCCAGCAGCTCATCGCCCGCTACTTCACTTGACGGTGAGTGTCCATGTACGACGGATGATGTGTCTGTATCTGTGCAGGTGTGTGTGTGCTGTGTCAGGGTGGCCGTATGTTCACTGCGTGCAGTGTGTCAACGCTCCATGGCCAGGGTAGTATGCCACTGTTGGTGACTGTGGCATTGTGCCCTATTGCTCTGTGCGATGTGTGTACATTGCTTGTAGTTGTTGACATGTACTGTGTGATGGGTGTGTGACACACTCATTGAATGTGCTCCTGTTCTGTCTCCCACCCCTAGGTCCCTACAGGCCCTCCGGATTCCATTGCCATGCCACGCATCAGGTGCCTTTCCGCCCAAGGTGGCCGTTGTATTCCGTACAAATAAAACACAGGGCACAAACAGCAGTTAGTGAAAAAGGTGCATTTATTACAAACTGTGACATGTGATTGTGTGTAAGGTGATGACAAAAGTGGTGCGTGCAGTGACAATGAGCTGTCGGTCATGGCTGCGTGATGATCAGGGTGTACCCACTGGTTCTATGTCCATAGTCCAACACACACATGCCATCCAGATGGCTGTGTGGAGTGGGATCGTAGAGCAAGTCAATGCAGTGGCTGGTCAAGGAAGGCTGGCGGAAGGCTGGCTGGCTGCCTCACTTGCGACTGGAGCGTGCGAAGTCCTCCCGGGAGATCTGTTTCCTCTTCGGACGGCCCCTTCCACGTTTGGGAGGGGGTGTGTGGTGGCGACCTGCTGGTGGTGTGTGAGGTGTGCTCACTGGCTGTGGACGCAGGGGAAGTGGACACTGCTGCCCGACCCTGCGCCCTAGCAGGTGGTGGCGGAGGTGGTGTTGCTGGCCTTGCCTGTGACCCCACCGCCACCACCAGCTGGCCCATGAGGTCCACGAGTTGGTCCATACGGGACACGAATTGGCCCATATGGGCGTCCATGGACCTCAGCACCCCCAGCACCTCCCGCGTGTCTGTAGCAGACCTGGCCCATTGTCCTTGGGCCTCTTCATAGGCCCCAAGGACTCTGGCCATTTGAGGCAGGGCATGGCTCCCAGGGGAGGCTGGCGTTTCCCTGACCCTGCTCCTCCTACCAGTCCTGCTGCCACCGGCCTGCCCACTAGCCACATTGCACACCACGGTCCTCGCTGTGGCTCCCAGGGTGGATCCAGTCGGCCGGGCCACCACCTGCGCTGGGGCTGGTGCCAGCGAAGACGTGGTGGTGGTGGTGGCGGTGGTGGTCGGTGCGGCGATGGTGGCGGTTGCGGCAGTGGTAGTGGCCACAATGACCGTGGGTGTGGCCGCAACGACAGTGGCAGCAGGGGGCTGGGACTGTTCAGCATCCCTGGATGATGGGTTGGTGGGTAGGAGGGGTCCTGGGGAGCGGCTGGGCCCTGCCACGCCAGATGGGCCTGCTTGGTGGTCCGTGTCCGAAGAGGAGGACAGATCCTCCAGATCCGTGTGTCCTCGTTGGGGGCTTGTGGGCTGGCTGTGCTGGCTGCTGTCTCCATCCCCAGCATCCGGCAGTTCGTCACCTGTGGAGAGAATGAGATTTGTTATTGTGTTGCACCTGGCGAAGTATGTATTTGTCGTCTGACATTGGCAGTTCGTGCAATCTCGTACATGGGTTTCCCGGAGGCGAGTGTGTGGCTGTGGCATCTGTAGTTGTGTGTGCTAGGCAATGGGACTGTGTGCTGTGCACATGTGGCATGGGACGGATTGGCCATGCCGATGGGTGTGTTGCTGTGCCCCTACTCATTGTGACTCTGGTGTATGCGGGCTCCTGGCCCATCCTGGGTCTGGTTTGTACTTTGCATTTGGGGTTCACATGGAACGCTTAGGAACGCATATGGCAACATGGGGGCCATGCCCCAGATTCGCATTTGGGAGGGGATATGCATTTGGGGTTCAAATGGAACGCTTAGGAACGCATATGGCAACATGGGGGCCATGCCCCAGATTCGCATTTGGGAGGGGATATGCATTTGGGGTACATGCTGTGAGCCATGGGTGCCGAACGTGACATGTGTTGTGGCAGCATGACAGTGCATGGTTTGAGGTGTGTGCATGCTTGACATGGCCTGCATATTTGCTGTCTGTTGTGATTACTGGACATGGCATTGGACGCATCGTTATGAGTGAGTGATAGTTGTGTGCCAGCCAACGTATTGCAGTTGTCCCATCTCCTTGGTGTGCGTGCTGCCCTGTGCCATGTGCATCACTGCAGTGCTCGGGGGGGTGTGGCCCATGTTGTGTGTTGTTGCTCACAGTGTGTCGTGCGCTTAAT
This sequence comes from Calotriton arnoldi, assembly GCA_963921515.1. Taxonomy (NCBI): domain Eukaryota; kingdom Metazoa; phylum Chordata; class Amphibia; order Caudata; family Salamandridae; genus Calotriton; species Calotriton arnoldi. The sequence goes on along the minus strand of CAWUFW010031397.1, from coordinate 7,979 downwards.
TGACTTCTGGCACATGGTTGGTCATGGGCATGTGTCTTAGCGTGACTGCTGTATGTGTGGCAGCTGTGCGGATGACATGCCTTTCATGAGACTGGGGCTGACGGATGGGATGGATGGTATGTTGTATGTGCATGGTGTGTCTGTGAGTTTGATGGGTTCAGTGGTGTTCGTGTGCATTTATGTTGTTCCGCTCTGTTGCGTCTAGTGTTGTTTGTCTTACATAGGCGTAGTTGTGGGGTGTGTGGTTGACAGGCAGTAGGGGCTACATGGACAGGACTTCAATGGTGTTTCGGTTGTGTGTGATGAGTTGCACAGTGGCTGCCGTGTGGGACTATATTCAGTGTGGCTTGTGCATGCAGACGTGGCTCCTTGGGTGTTGCAATGTCTGTGATGGGTCATGTGGGGTGTGAGTCTGTTGTTCATGTCCGTGTGCACATTGTTCACTTGTTCGTGACGGTGGGCGGTGCTGCGTGTTCGTCTGCTACGTGACATGTCCCATGTGTTGGTCGTGTTATGGTCCTCATGCCTCCAGTAATCCAGCCCTGTCCAGTTTCCCACCTGCAAGTTGTTCGTGCGTGCACTGTACTGGATGCCACATGGCTCTAAGCGGGGGTGCTCCATGTTGCAGGTCTGTGGGGGTGGGGGGTGTTGTGGGTCGTGGGGGTGGCTGGACACCCACTGACACCGATTGCTGTGGACCGTGATGTCTGCCTTTCGGCTGTCGTTGTGCACTGCGGTGGCTGACACGTGGCTGTGGGGTGTGGGGGATGCTCCTCCTTGCTGTGCTGTGGGACTGGGGCCTGGTGTGTGTTGTACTTGGGCTGTCCACCGTCCCACCCACTGCACTTTGTGTTCCTGCCACTTACCTGTTACTTGTCGGTTAGTGCAGCTGTGGCGGACACATGGGTTTGGTGGGTGCTCGTTGTGGCGCTTCTGGCATATTTGGGGACCTGTTGGTGGTTACGTGGCTGGCTTAGTGTACACATGTCCCCACGCATCTTACAGTTGTTCGGTTTGGGCTGTGTGTGGTAGTGTCTGTTGCATGTGTGTGTGATGTGTTGTGTATTGTGTGCTGGACATGGGGGTGTTTGTCCCTGGGAGCTGTGGCATGGTAGTTGCGCATGTGAGTACATAGCGGTGTGCTGGTATACATTAGTTTGTACTTACCAGCCTCCACTCCCCCTGCTAATCCGGCGAGGATCTCCGGATGGATTACGACTCGCACCTTCTCCTCCCACGCTTTGTAGGTCTTAAAGAGCGCGGGATTCCCTCCGCCAGTGACGGCAGCCAGCTCTCTGTTTTTGCCCTCCTTCTTCTTGACCAGGCTCTTGACGTCATTCCAACGTTTGTTAATCTCGACTCTGTTCCTGGGCAGGGTCCCGACTGCATTGACCTGGTCTACGATCCGGTTCCACATTCTGTTTCTGGTGGCTAGTGGTGTGTGCTGGACCATGTTCCCATAGATTTGTGGGTACACCTTGATGATCTCGTCGACCATGACCGTCAGCTCCATGGGCGTGAACTTGGGCATCCTTTGTGGTGCCATGGTGTTTGTGGTGCTGGTGCGGTGTGTGTTGTGTAATGTGCAGGGGGTTTGTGGTGCCGGGGTGTGGTGGTGGTGGTGGTGGTGTTTGGTGGTGGTGGTGGTGGTGGTGGTGGTGTTAGTGATGTGTGCGTTTCTGTGGTGTGCTGCTGTCCTTGCTGTGTCACTGTGTCCTCTCCTCTCCTCTCTGGTTTGCAATGTAGCAAGGGGTTGTGGTCTGTGGGAGTGCTGCTTTTGTACTCACCTATGTGGGTGTGTCCTCATGGTCTGTTGTTTTCAGGTGTGTTGTGTCTGGGGTTCTGGCCTTTGTATTTTTTGTTTGTCCGGGGGGTGTTTTCGGGATGTGTACTGTGCTTGTGTATTTGTGCGTGCCTTGCTGTGTGGACTTGTTGGCCATGTTGTGTGCTATTGGTTTTGTGTGCGGATGGTTTCTGTGCAGGTACGTTGGCGCCATGGCTTCTGCCGTGTCGATTCTCATCGGCGTTGTTTGCGCTGGCGGGCGGTATATTTGTGGTTTTTCCGCGCTCATGGCGGTGCGATCGTAATTTCACGTGCGGTGTGTCGGCCGTGTGGGCGGGCGGTTTTGTGTTGTCGTGCGTGTTTCCGTCCGTGGCGGGCGGTTTGACTCCGACTCGGACGTTGGCGGGCGGTATTTTGTGTGATTTTCCGCCGATGGCGGTTTTCGGTTTGTGTAATCGTAATGGCGTGGTCGGTGTTCAGGCGGTGTGTGCGGGCGGATTTTTGCCGCTTCCATGCCTGGCGGATTTATTTACGCCGGGTATCGTAATGGGCCCCTAAGTAAGTAAAACTGTTTTTAAAATATAACAATACTACTAACCTGCAACTAAAATTATTTCTAAAACCTAATTGACTATTCTTTCATTCCATACTTTTATATCACCTCTACAGATATCCTACAAAGCCAGAAAATTATTTTAAAAATACTCACCAATAAAAGAACAATAAATGTAAGTATATTCTATTTTTGCCAAACCGACCTAAAAATATTTTCTAAACGTTATTCACTAATATATATTTTCTTTTTTATCTATCTCCTCTACAGCCAACAGCAAAAGCTTCCAAAATAATTCTACAACTACTAACAAAATAAAAACAACTAAAAAGTAAGTATATCATTTTCCATTATTAAACAACGTTAAATACCCACCCAAATAACCCTTTACCCGTAAAATGCCTATCATCTACAAACGATGTAATCAAATTATTAATATGTTTTTTTCTCTTCTCAACAGAAATTACATCAAGAAAATAGAAAAGAAAGCTTGAAATCATTTCCTAACCAATTTCATTTACATCAAACTAAACATTGTAAGTATATTCACTGAGATGTAACAGTATTTAATAAACATGTTGTATTTATTATATTAAAATATTTTCTTTTTGAATTTTCCCTAGCATAAAACAAAACAACATGACTGAAGGTGCAGAATTTGTAATGTCACAAAAAATAAAATGCTATTATGTTATATGGGGTATGTGTATACACAGGAGAAACAAATTGGCCTTAAAGTATTTTGGAAGTGTAGCAAATACTACTCTAACAAATGCTATGGAAGAGCTACTACTCAGGAAACTACTGTTATTTCTGTAAAAGAACATAATCACCCCCAAACATAACAGAGATTGAGGTTAGAGATGCTCTTGAAAGTATAAAAGAAGCAAGCACTAGTACTGACAAACCAACTACCCAAATACTAAAAGAGCAACTATTAAAATTACCTCAACATGCATCAGGACAATTACCGTCCATAGCTTCTTTAAAAAGAACAATTGCCAGACAAAAAAAGCTACCACAACTACTATACCTGCCCCTAAAACATTTGCAGAAGTAGTTATTCACCAGAATTAAGCATTACTCACAGTAAAGAACCATTTATATTTTTTGATAACAAATGCCCAGAAAAAGAATAATTATGTTTGCTACTGCAAACAATTTACTTAAATTACAGCAATGTGACACCTGGATGATGGATGGAACTTTCAAAGTCTGTCCAAAACCATTTTACCAGCTGTACACAATACATGGATTATACCAACATTCAAATATTCCATTCATCTACGCACTATTACCAAATAAACAGCACACTACCTACATTGATATACTCACTAAAATAAAAGAAGAAAGCAATAATTATTTTCCTTCAAAAATAATTATTGACTTTGAAATAGCCATGATAAATGCTATACTAAAAAATTATCCACACACAGCAATTCAGGGTTGCTATTATCATTTTAATCAGAGTCTCTGGAGACATCTACAAAAATCAACCCTAAGGGGCCGATTCCGATCTCGGCCGGTAGGGCTCCGAATCGGATTCGGCTTAACCGGATCCGACTCAGAGCCCTATTTCCCGACTGATCCGTACGCGCGTCCGGGCGAGCGAGTACGATGCGTATTCGCCGACCGACTCGTCCGGGCGTCCCAACCGCTCCGACCGACTCGATCCCGGGTCGAACCGCACCGACCGACTCGCACGGACACGACTCGCACCGCGCAATGGAGACGTTCCCCGGCCGGGTAAGTACGATGCGCGCCGCGAGCAGTCCGACCGAGCCGCGCACTCCGGCTCGAAAGAGCTGTCGGAGCCGTACTTTGGGGGTCCGTTTCGGACCCCCCTGTACGCGTAGCCGCGCGAGTCGCACACAGGGGGGACCCATGGGTCCCCCCTACCTGTGCGTGTACGGCGTGAATCGCTTCACCGCGTACACGCTGTAGGGGGCGCACTTGTCCGCATCGCACCCATTGAGTCAATGGGAGCCCGCATACGCGTTGTACGACAGGCTCCCATTGACTTCAATGGGAGTCCGACCGACTCGAGTCCGATGGCATACGTGCGCATCGTACTCGTTCGGTCGGACTGCACGGGTCCGATTTGGTCGGAAATCTCTCCGGGTCCGGCTCGGTCGGAGAGATTTCCGGCCCGAATCGGAATCGGCCCCTTAGTGTACAATATGCTACAGACAGTACTTTTGCCTACCAAATAAAAAAGCTAATAGCACTAGCATATGTACCTGTAACCGATGTAGCAGAACACTACAATATTCTAATAGAAAGCCCCTATTACAAAAGGAACGAAGACAAAATAAGCCCACTACTAGACTACTTTGAGGACACCTGGGTGGGAAGATTGCATAGATCAGGGCATAGAAGGCAACCTAAATTCCACATTCCTTGGTGGAACGTGTACCTAAGGGGCACATTACGATGGCGGGCGGAAGCACAACCGCCGTGCTGGCGGATGCAGAAACCACCAGTTACCGCCGGCACGCAGCAGTCCACACGCCCGCCCAATTACGATGCGAAAAGCAGGCCAAACACCGCCGGCAAGCCAGCAACACCGTCCGCCATCAAAGTGCGCCCGCACACGTAGCGGCGCAGCACAACTGACACACACCGTCCGACGAAACACGTCCCGCCCGGCGCATAAATTACGATGCCGCAAACAAACGGCTCCCACGGCAAAGAGACACCGCACGTGAAAGAGAGGCGGAAACACGGACGCAGAGCACGGACAACGAAGAAGCGGCACCCCGGGCATGAATCCAGCACTGCAGGCCCTTCCCATGCTTCTGCTGATGCACTACCAAGGACGCAACGTACCGCGGAGACGCAGGTAGGCACACACACAACAAGTGCACGCAAACAGCGCACACAGTGCAAGGGCGGAAAAAGCGGACAACCCCCCACCAGCGCGTGTACACTACACATCCACCATTGCATCCACATATGACACACAGGCCAAATCCTAACATCGCGGAACACATGTGTACACACCACCTGGGACTAGGAACCAACCACCCCGTCACGGCCCCAAAGCGCCGATGACGCCGCCACACATGCGCACAACGCAGAGGCCAACCGCAGCGCCATGCATGCGTCGCACACAGACACAGGGACACAACCAAGCAGCACACACACCAGCCCCACCCCGAACGCACATGACACGTGACAGGCCGGCCACAGACATGTCCCCAACGCCCAATTCACGGACAACACCCAACGCCACACAACCGACGCACACATGTCAGTCAAGTCACGCAACAGCAGGACACACCCCAGTGTAACAAACATGGCGAAGCACACAGCGGCGGCAACACCAACTAGGAGAAGCAGGGCCCCTTCGGGAAGAGGAACGCCAGTACCACACTGAAAAACCCATACCACCCTGCACATATGAACAAGACACATGAAACGGAACACCAAAGAGCCCGGGGACCGACAACAGGTGGCCCAAGAATTACATCCACACACAAGGCCCAACGCAGAGCGGAAAGGCAGCCTGCCACCCACACAAGGGAGAGCAGACAGCACTGAATGACCTTCCATTCCAACACCGAAACCACAGCCCTACGACAGAAGCCGGTGAATACAGCCATTGTCCAAGAATAGACCAACACAGGCATGCCGAGGAGACCGACCACACGGCAGATAGCGCATATCACAGAAGCACACAACGGACGGGGAAGAAAGAAGAAAACACTCCCCCATGTCGGCCACATGCAAGTTAATTGGAAGGAGTCACACAGCACCGACCTTGAACTGTCTGAGAAGCATGTGGGAAGAGGGCCCGTGTCCTCCAAACAAGCCAACAGAACACAAGTCCTGTCTCCCCACGACTACACAGAGCTCACAGCAACCCCGGAGCGTGCACATTGCCGACTGCACACACAGCCGGAGCACGCCACCTCTACGAACCGCTGCGAAATGGCAACCGCAACACACCTACCCAACTACGCCGAAGAGCTCAAGCTGTACCAAACCAACACGATACATACATTGGGATGCGATCTCCTGTCCCTGCTGAACGTAAGTTACCGACTGACTTACCGCATCACATTGTTCAGCTGCGTCATGCCCGTCTTCTACTGTCGGAGGTGTCCCTACCAGCATCCCGTCGAGATATGCCTCTCCAACCCGGCATGTCTGAAGGCGGACCTGCTACCACTACTCCTCCCTCTGGACGCACACGACAGGGCCTGCTCTGCCTATGGGGGCATGGCGTATGTGGCCAACATCGCACGCGCACTGAAATGGAACCACTGTGCCTCCACACGACGGATCATCGAGAACAGCTACATCGAATGTCACCCAGCATGCCCCATCATGGTCCTCCAAGGGACAACCTACGAACAACACCTTGACAGCCACCATCCGCTTCATTGGCTGGCAAACATGTACACCACCAATGACATGGAAGCCCTGCTGGACGGCATCGCATACCTGTCAACCTGTAAATACGTCGGACCACAACGCAGGTTCCCCGAGTGACCTATGAAGTCCAACCCCGCACCCATGCTCAGCTTCCGCACGGACTGGCCAGTCACCACCACAACAGCCATACCAAACGACCGGCAACTGTAACCACACCATCAACGACATCGCCATGACATCGGATATGACCGGGACATGCACACTGTTCCCCATCACATCCAGGAACACCGCATGCATCGTGGGAGGCAGTGGCATGGGCTCTGTGCATCGCACCCACATGGACGGAACTGCACGAACAACCAGGACACGACATGGATCCAGCGCACATGGACACACACACCGCTCAGTGGACATGAATAGGTCGCCTGGAGTCTGTGGGTGCTGCACCCCTCCCACCCCCGCCCGGGAATCCCATACCAGGACCTTTGCATGGACGACAAGTGCATACAACAACAACACGACCCCAGTGACTGTGACATGTCCAGTAACCACCACAGTGCAACAACAAGTGGCACGCCGCTGCATGCACGCAAGCACATGCCCTGATGTCATCTCACATGCACGCGTGCATGAGGAACAACCGCAGCAAACCTGTCACATGGAACTGAGATGGACTGTGCCCATGATGCCGAGCGGTCTGGTAGGCTACATGTATACCGTCTGTGTCAAAGTCCGCAGCTCCGCAGCTATACGTAAATGTACATTAGCACAGCCTTGGCCAAGCAGATGTAACCCCACACCCTATCCCATTTGTAATCATGCTCAGTATATCCTCAACATGTATTCCGCTGCCAGTAGTGTCCACTATACTGCATCACAGAGGACAGAAGACTCAATATAATGTTTGAAACCAGAACTGTCTCCGCTGACTCATTTCACAAGTACGAATGAGAGAGGATGAGAGTATGTGAAGTACACGGCAGTCGTGACATGACCATGTAGTCCACTGGTATTGGATGTCAACGCAAATGAGTAGCACTACTGTGGAAGACACACATGTGTCGTGTGAAGTCGTATGGACGCAGTGCTCAGGTGGGTGGGTGCGACGGGTAGATGCGCACATGCCAAGTTGGAGCACGCCGTGTTGGGAGGGGTCATGAACAGTACACCACCGCTTCCCTGGGCATTGTGAGAGGACACCTGTCGGGGGGAGTGAACACGTGTGTGCACAGCAGCCGGGCACACGTACAAAGCGGTACCAGG
>CAWUFW010031396.1:0-15597 GCA_963921515.1 Calotriton arnoldi | reverse complement strand
GCTATATACAAATCTGTCTTGACCCTGTGCCTCATGGGAACAGTCCAGCCCGAACTGCCAAGCCATGTCTTCCCTGGACCGGAAACAAACATCCTGGGACCGATTTCGGGGTAATACCTCTCATCAGCCAGGCTAGCTTGAATCCAGTGGCAAAGTGAGCAAGGGACCCACGTCTGGGCATACCCTGCCAACTTAGGGCAAACAAAGCAAACACAAGGAGATGATGGACGGAGTGCTGAAACTTTTCAGACACTCAACCCAGTCACAGATCTGGGTTGAATCAATCATCGTTCTTTAGCTCACTTCGCCACCCCAGTTCAGACCCAGCCATATGCAAATCAGTCTTGACCCTATTCCTCATGGGAACAGTTCAGCCAAAACTGCCAAGCCACGTCTTCCCTGGACTGGAAACAAGCATTCCAGGAAGAGCCTTCTGTGAATAAGCGTGTCGGTGCCTGTTTCTTGAAAGTTGAAAACAGGAGTGGAGGTGATATATATATATATATATATATATATATATATATTATATATATATATATATATATATATATATATGAGAAGAAAGAGTTGCCCCCGATTGAGAGGCACTCGCAGGAGGCACACACAGCACAGGGAAGATCTTGCGGTCACCGTGCCACCTGACGCGTTTCGGGCTACGCCCTTCCTCAAAGGTATGTTGTGCACCAATCACCAAACACTCGATTTCCAGTATTTCCTTCCCCTTCTTTTATTTCCAAACTCAGGTGAGTAAATCCAAGCATTATGGGACTGGAAGTCCTTACGTATAACCCTTGTGGGCTGCTGGTGACTTAAGATTACACAGTTCTTAAAAACACGGTTCCCGCACATGAAGCCTTCCCCCTCCTCCTGCTCCATATGCCACTATCGTCTCCAACAGCAGCGGAGCCACATCACAGGGCGGTGCCTCTCATGACCTGGGCTGGCCGTCAATTGTGAGAAGAAAGAGTTGCCCCCGATTAAGAGGCACTCGCAGGAGGCACACACAGCACAGGGAAGATCTTGCGGTCACCGTGCCACCTGACGCGTTTCGGGCTACGCCCTTCCTCAAAGGTATGTTGGGCACTAAACACTCAATTTCCAGTATTTCCCCTTCTTTTATTTCCAAACTCAGGTGAGTAAATCCAAGCATTATGGGACTGGAAGTCCTTACGTATAACCCTTGTGGGCTGCTGGTGACTTAAGATTACACAGTTCTTAAAAACAAGGTTCCCGCACATGAAGCCTTCCCCCTCCTCCTGCTCCATATGCCGCTATCGTCTCCAACAGCAGCGGAGCCACATCACAGGGCGGTGCCTCTCACGACCTGGGCTGGCCGTCAATTGTGAGAAGAAAGAGTTGCCCCCGATTGAGAGGCACTCGCCGGAGGCACACACAGCACAGGCAAGATCTTGCGGTCACCGTGCCACCTGACCGCGTTTCGGGCTACGCCCTTCCTCAAAGGTATGTTGTGCACCAATCACCAAACACTCGATTTCCAGTATTTCCCCTTCTTTTTTCCAAACTCAGGTGAGTAAATCCAAGCATTATGGGACTGGAAGTCCTTACGTATAACCCTTGTGGGCTGCTGGTGACTTAAGATTACACAGTTCTTAAAAACACGGTTCCCGCACATGAAGCCTTCCCCCTCCTCCTGCTCCATATGCCGCTATCGTCTCCAACAGCAGTGGAGCCACATCACAGGGCGGTGCCTCTCACGACCTGGGCTGGCCATCAATTGTGAGAAGAAAGAGTTGCCCCCAATTAAGAGGCACTCGCAGGAGGCACACACAGCACAGGGAAGATCTTGCGGTCACCGTGCCACCTGACGCGTTTCGGGCTACGCCCTTCCTCAAAGGTATGTTGTGCACCAATCACCAAACACTCGATTTCCAGTATTTCCTTCCCCTTCTTTTATTTCCAAACTCAGGTGAGTAAATCCAAGCATTATGGGACTGGAAGTCCTTACGTATAACCCTTGTGGGCTGCTGGTGACTTAAGATTACACAGTTCTTAAAAACACGGTTCCTGCACATGAAGCCTTCCCCCTCCTCCTGCTCCATATGCCGCTATCGTCTCCAACAGCAGCGGAGCCACATCACAGGGCGGTGCCTCTCATGACCTGGGCTGGCCGTCAATTGTGAGAAGAAAGAGTTGCCCCCGATTAAGAGGCACTCGCAGGAGGCACACACAGCACAGGGAAGATCTTGCGGTCACCGTGCCACCTGACGCGTTTCGGGCTACGCCCTTCCTCAAAGGTATGTTGTGCACTAAACACTCGATTTCCAGTATTTCCCCTTCTTTTATTTCAAAACTCAGGTGAGTAAATCCAAGCATTATGGGACTGGAAGTCCTTACGTATAACCCTTGTGGGCTGCTGGTGACTTAAGATTGCACAGTTCTTAAAAACAAGGTTCCCGCACATAAAGCCTTCCCCCTCCTCCTGCTCCATATGCCGCTATTGTCTCCAACAGCAGTGGAGCCACATCGCAGGGCGGTGCCTCTCACGACCTTGGCTGGCCGTCAATTGTGAGAAGAAAGAGTTGCCCCCGATTGAGAGGCACTCGCCGGAGGCACACACAGCACAGGCAAGATCTTGCGGTCACCGTGCCACCTGACGCGTTTCGGGCTACGCCCTTCCTCAAAGGTATGTTGTGCACCAATCACCAAACACTCGATTTCCAGTATTTCCCCTTCTTTTTTTCCAAACTCAGGTGAGTAAATCCAAGCATTATGGGACTGGAAGTCCTTACGTATAACCCTTGTGGGCTGCTGGTGACTTAAGATTACACAGTTCTTAAAAACACAGTTCCCGCACATGAAGCCTTCCCCCTCCTCCTGCTCCATATGCCGCTAACGTCTCCAACAGCAGCGGAGCCACATCACAGGGCGGTGCCTCTCACGACCTGGGCTGGCCGTCAATTGTGAGAAGAAAGAGTTGCCCCCGATTGAGAGGCACTCGCAGGAGGCACACACAGCACAGGGAAGATCTTGCGGTCACCGTGCCACCTGACGCGTTTCGGGCTACGCCCTTCCTCAAAGGTATGTTGTGCACCAAACACTCGATTTCCAGTATTTCCCCTTCTTTTATTTCCAAACTCAGGTGAGTAAATCCAAGCATTATGGGACTGGAAGTCCTTACGTATAACCCTTGTGGGCTGCTGGTGACTTAAGATTGCACAGTTCTTAAAAACACGGTTCCCGCACATGAAGCCTTCCCCCTCCTCCTGCTCCATATGCCGCTATCGTCTCCAACAGCAGCGGAGCCAAATCGCAGGGCGGTGCCTCTCACGACCTGGGCTGGCCGTCAATTGTGAGAAGAAAGAGTTGCCCCCGATTGAGAGGCACTCGCAGGAGGCACATATATATATATATATATATATATCCAACAGTCAAAGGTTGCCCATTGTGAGAATGCCCTCACGATAACGTTTCCTCATGCAGTGAGGTCAACAACAGGCCTTGCTCTCAATGCTGACATTCAAACTGGCTTCATAGGCTGACGCGTTTCGGAGGTAAATCCTTCTTCCAGAGCCTTTCAAAAATACAACAAACACAGCGTAGTTCAGAACACCTGCTATTTAATAAAAGGGTCCCGCCCATCTGGGCAAGATCTCGCGCCTTCTCAGGCGTATGCCTCAAAGCATTATGGTATCAGCAGTCCAAACCTTAAATCAAACCCATGTGGGTGCTGCCCTTGTTGAAAAATGAAATGTTATTAAAATCCCAAGTGGGTCAATGTCCGCTCGAAGTACATGGCTCCCGCCCTGTCATAGCAAACCCTGCTTTGCTTTTTGGGGGCGAGAGCAGGGACCGTGGGGGCATTGGGGCTCCCCCCACGGTCCCCAACGTGAGGGCCGGCCCCGTGGGATGGGGTTCCTGGGGCCAGAAGTGGCTCGGGAGAGGGGCCACTCGGCCCCCCTTCCCTTTAATAAATTTCTTTAAAAAAAAAAAAAGCAGAAGGCCGGCCCCGGGGAATGGGGTCCCCAGGGCCATAATTGGCCTGAGGAGGGGGGCCACGCGGCCCTCCCCCAAATTTATTAAATAAAAAAAACAAGTCTGGCCATGCCCTGGGGGATGGGGTCCCCAGGGCCGAAATTGGTACAACTTCCCGTTTAAAAAAAAAAAAAATGTGCAGGCTTTGGGGGATGGGGTCCCCAGGGCCCAAAACATATTGAAAGAAGGGGGGCCACATAGCCCCCCTTCAAAGAATTATTATTATTTTTTTTTAAAAGCCGGCATCTTGCCGGAGGCCCCGCCCCCTCCCTGCACCACTCTGCAAATGCGCCCCCTAGCGCGTTCTAAGTTGGGGAATTAAGTCCCCTTGAATACTGAGGGTCCCTGGGGCCAACTAGCCCACCAGGTACCTCCAGTAAGCGCCACACAGCTGGATTGCAGAGAGGTGGTCCGAGGCCACGCCCCTATTAAACCACTCTGCAAATGCGCCTCTTGGCGCACTTCTGGTGGGGCGATGAGGTCCTCTTGTCTCCTGAGGACCTCAGGACATAAGAGGATCTCATCCCCCGAGCAGCAGTGCGCCAGGAGCCGCGTTTGCGGAGTGGTGTAAAAAGGGGGCATGGCCTCGGACCACTCTCAGCAACCCAGCTGTGTGGGGCTTACTAGAGGTACCTGGTGGGCTAGTTGACCACCAGGGACCCTCATGAGGAAAGGGGACTTCATCCCCTAACCAAGAGCGCGCCAGGAGGCGCGTTTGCAGAGTGGTGGCGAAAGGGGGCGTGGTCTGTGTCCCCCTCTCAGCAGTCCCACTGTGTGGGGCTTACTGGAGGTAAGAGGTAGGCTAGTTGGCCCCTAAGGACCCCCAGCAGTGAAGAGGACTTCAAACCCCATCGAAGAGTGCACCAGGGAGCGCGTTTGCAGACTAGTGGGCAAAAGGGGCGTGGCCTGTTATAAGAACTTAGCAATCCTGCTGTGTGGTACTTACTGGAGGTAATAGGAGGGGTAGTTGGCCCCCAAGGATGTCCTTGGGGGCCAAGTACCCCTCTTGTTACCTCCAGTAAGTTCCACACAGTAGGATTGCTAAGACGTCTTCGGAGGCCATGCCCCCTTTCTCCACCACTCTGCAAACGCGCCTCCTGGCAGACTACGGGATGGGGGATGAAGTCAACTTTACTCCTGAGGGACTTTGGGGACCAAGAAGCCCTCCTGGTACCTCCTGTAAGTCCTACGCAGCGGAATCCTTGAGCGCTGGTCGGAGGCCCAGCACCCTTTCTCTACCACTCTGCAAACACGACTACTAGTTAAAGTAGCATGTTTCTGCACCTCTGATTTAGAGGTAGTTTTAACCCCCCTGCCCTATTATATACTAGGGCCTTACAGGGGAGGTCATGCCAATCACAGGGGTACCCCAACCCATAGTGTACCCTAGTGTATGCAGGTGTTTTCACTGTATTCTAAGTGTCTTTTAGCATAGCACTGGCTCTAGGCCTGGTTAGTCAGAGTCAGTTACCCCCAGTACCCGTCAGCAAAAAGTTGGGGGCACAGGATGACTTTGCAACAAGGCCTCTTTCTGCACCTCTGTTGGTTCTTTCTGCATATCTTTTGCTTCTTTCTGCACCTTTCTTTGCCTTTCTGGACTTCTGTTGCCTCTTTCTGTATTTCTCTTGCTTCTTTCTGCGCCTTTCTTCCTCTTTCTGCACATGTCCTACCTCTGTAGGCATAGTTAGAAATTAGCATTTAAAAAACCTTAGAAATTCACTGAAAAAACCAAAGGTTTCAGGGACGTTATAGTTAGAAATTAGCATTTAAAAAACCATTATAATTCACTGAAAAAACCATAGGTTTCAGGGACGTTATAGTTAGAAATTAGCATTTAAAAAACCTTAGAAATTCACTGAAAAAACTATAGGTTTCAGGGACGTTATAGTAAGAAATAAGCATCTAAAAAACCTTTGAAATTCACTGAAAAAACCACAGGTTTCAGGGACGTTATAGTTAGTTGGACATTTTACTCGTACAAAACCAGAGAAATTCGGACGTTATAGTTAGTTGAGCTAACTATAACTCGCGCCCCCACAATGCACAGCTCATGACGTCACATATTACATCATTCATGACATGGTCAGTGACATCACTGATGACATCTCAAATGACATCATTGATGACATCATCCACGTGATAATCTGATGCACCTCCTCACACCCTAATATAACCTTTGATACACCCACTCTAAAATACAGACTACCATTTTCGAAACCAGACACACAAATACCAGTTACTACATACCCACTCACTGATTCCTAGGTCTTGACACACATCCACTCATTCACCCATACACTCACTCATACATGCAGTCACTTATCAATACAGCACTATCATTTGCACTCATACACCTATACAGACACTAACACATCACCACTCATCCATAGAGTTACTCACACACGTAGTCAGTCATGCAAAGAATCAATCACACTCCCATTTACTCACCTATACAGTTAGACACACACCACCTCACTTATTCATATGGAGACTAACACATACTTACTGTCTTATACAATCACTGACACAAGCACACACTCATCCATACAGCCACTCTCACAATCACTCACTCTCACATATAGTCATTTATATACTCCAACACTCATATATACTGCCTTTCACATATGTAGTTTCTCACACATGTACCAGTGAGACATCCGTTCACTCACGAACACACCCATACACACACTCACCCACCCATACAGCCCTTCACAGATACACTCATGAACCCATACACCCAGTGAATCACCCACTCACACATCTATGCACAGAGTCACACACCCCCCACCCACCCACACAGACACTCAGGCACACATACAGAATGTCAGACAACCAATCAATAACCCATATAGACACTCATATAGCTACTCACCAACCCATGCAGACGCTTACACACCAACTGACAGACTGATACAGTCATTCACACAGTTTAGTCACTAACCCATACATTCAGTAAGACACATTTAATCACTCACTTATACAGTCAGTCACGCACCTACTAAATCATCCATTCAGACAGTCATACACCCACTCATTGTTCAATACACCTTGGCCTATATATATATAAAACATATTTAAACTTTACAGAAACAGACAGTCACTGGATGATGTCATCAGTGATGTCATTTGAGATGTCATCAGTGATGTCACTGACCATGTCATGAATGATGTAATATGTGACGTCATGAGCAGTGCATTGCGGGGGCGCGAGTTATAGTTAGCTCAACTAACTATAACGTCCGAATTTCTCTGGTTTTCTACGAGTGAAATGTCCAACTAACTATAACGTCCCTGAAACCTGTGGTTTTTTCAGTGAATTTCAAAGGTTTTTTAAATGCTTATTTCTAACTACAGCGTCCCTGAACCTATGGTTTTTCAGTGAATATATATATATATATATATATATATATATATATATATATATATATCCATACACGTTTCCCACCAATTCCGCCGAACTGGCAACGGGTGCCTCCAATTAGCAAGGGTGAGACCTGCTTCGTTCAACAACCAAAACAGCACCTGGAGCACTCACGGGGCATTCAACATAACTTTATTGGCCGCATACGCGTTTCGGCAATCAGCCTTCATCAGTGCGGCAAAGGTAAATGTCCGACATAGGTAGCACCATGAGAATTTAAGCAATCTGATGTCACAATTGGCTATTCTCTATCCAATCGGGAGGCAGTAGTCGAGCCGGTATGCAGCTGGTGAACCGGCATCTCTGTTTGATATTTGAAGGATTGTGGGACTTGCATGCCCAGTGGAAAATATTGCTTCCGATGTTCCACGGACGGCGATTTCCATCATCACCATTTTCTCCTATGCCTTAAATCTTACATGGGCTGTTACTCGGTAAATGATCCTAAACGCCCCTCGTCTGTCGCTGGATCAAATACAGTCCTTCCGTGGGAGTCAGACAAATGACTGACTTCCCTAGACTTTGATAGTACATAACCTTCGGTGATCAACAGGGGCTTGTCAGCGACGGTTCAGGCGGATTTAAATAGAATTCGATACACGTTTCCCACCAATTCCACCGAACTCGCGACGGGTGCCTCCAATTAGCGGGGGTGAGACCGCTTCGTTCAGCAACCAAAAAAGCACCTGGAGCACTCACGGTGCATTCAACATAACTTTATTGGCCGCATACGCATTTCAGCAACCAGCCTTCATCAGTGCGGCAAAGGTAAATGTCCGACATAGGTAGCACCATGAGAATTTAAGCAATCTGATGTCACAATTGGCTATTCTCTATCCAATCAGGAGGCAGTAGTCGAGCCGGTATGCAGATGGTGAACCAGCATCTCCGTTTGATATTTGAAGGATTGTGGGACTTGTATGCCCAATGGAAAATATTGCTTCCAATGTTCCACGGACACCGATTTCCATCATCACCATCCGTCTCCTATGCCTTAAATCTTACATGGGCTGTTACTCGATAAATGATCCTAAACGCCCCTCGTCTGTCGCTGGATCAAATACAGTCCTTCCGTGGAAGTCAGACAAATGACTGGCTTCCCTAGACTTGGATAGTCCATGACCTTCGGTGATCAACGGGGGCTTTACTTTACTTTTACATTCATTTGTATGGCGCACGAATCATCCCCAAGGGGATCTCTCGGCGCCTGAGAAAGAAAGACCCCATGTAGAGTAAGAACTTAGAATAGCCAGGTCTTAAGCATTTTTTTAAATTGAGGCAGGTTAGAGCAGGCACGGATTTGGTCTGGAAGGTCATTCCAATATTTGGGGGCCAGATACGAAAAGGCACGACCACCCATTTTAACTTTCCAAATTCTTCGGCTGCAGAGCAAGCTGCGATTACTAGATCTAAGTTGACGTACAGGTTTATACCGCTCAATTTTATTGGTCAAATAAGCCGGTCCCGATCCCTGCAGGGCCTTAAAGACCAAACATAGCAGCTTGAAGATGGCTCGTTTCCGGACAGGAAGCCAATGAAGTTGGCGTAGGAGAGGAAGAGAGGGGGTTCGTGCTGGTTTAACCAGGGCAAGACGAGCTGCCGTGTTTTGCACGACCTGTAGTTTGGATAACAGATCCTCCCTGATTCCTACCAGCAAAGAGTTGCCATAATCAAGGCGGCTGATTAAGAGCGACTGAATGAGGGCCTTCCTGGCATTGAGCGGGATCCATGGGAAGATCTTTCTAAGCATCCGCATGGTCCCGAAGCAGGTACCTGCAAGAGTCTTCACCTGTTCCTCCATCGATAGCTTATTATCTATTCTGACCCCTAGGTTCTTCGCCCAACCTCTTGGGGAGGGAGCTTCTCCCAATTCTAATGGCCACCAGTCAGAAGCCCACAGTTTTTCTGCCTTACCAAACAGCAGTATCTCCGTTTTGGAGGAGTTGAGCTGCAGAAAGTTCTTCCTCATCCAGCTTGCTATGCTAGTCATACAATTTATGAACTTAGATTTAGTAACAGCAGGATCATTCTCTATGTGTACTATCGGCTGCGTGTCATCAGCGTAGGATATGGTTTCAAACCCACAATTCCTGATGATAGAGGCCAGGGGGGTGACATATAGATTGAATAATGTCAGGCTCAATATAGAGCCTTGAGGGACCCCCTTGTCCACCGCAGCTGTGTGTGACACATAGGAGTCCAGCTGGACACATTGAGTCGCTTGTCAGAGACGGTTCAGGCGGATTTAAATAGAAATCCATACACGTTTCCCACCAATTCTGCCGAACTCGCGACGGGTGCCTCTAATTAGCGGGGGTGAGACCCGCTTCGTTCAACAACCAAAAAAGCACCTGGAGCACTCACGGGGCATTCAACATAACTTTATTGGCCGCATATGCGTTTCAGCAATCAGCCTTCATCAGTGCGGCAAAGGTAAATGTCCGACATATATATATATTCACTGAAAAAACCATAGGTTTCAGGCACGTTATAGTTAGAAATTAGCATTTAAAAAACCTTACAAATTCACTGAAAAAAACATTAGGTTTTAGGGACAGTTATAGTTAGTTGGACATTGCACTCGTACAAAACCCGTGAAATTCCCCGTTATAGTTAGTTCAGCTAACTATAACTCGCGCCCCCGCAATGCACTGCTGATGACGTCACATATTACATCACTCATGACATGGTCAGTGACATCACTGATGACATCACTGATGACATCTCAAATGACATCACTGATGACATCACTGATGACATCATCCACGTGATAATCTGATGCACCTCCTCACACCCTAATATAACCTTTGATACACCCACTCTAAATTACAGACTGCCAATCGCAAAACCATAGACACTCCAACACCAATAACTACATACCCACTCACTGATTCTTAGGTCTACACACACACACACATCCACTCACTCACCCGTACAGTCACTCATACTTACGGTCACTCTGTACAGGACTATCATATGCACTCATACTCCTATATAGACACTCAAACACCGCCACTCATCCATAGAGGTACTCACACACCTAGTCAGTCATGCAAATAATTAAACACACTGCCATTTACTCACCTATACAGTTATACACACACCAGCTCACTTACTCATACAAATACTAGCACATTCTTACGCTCTTATACAATCACTGATACAACCACACACTCATCCATACAGTCACTCTCACAATCACACACTCTCGCTTATAGCTATTTATAAACTCCAACACACATATATACTGCCTTTCACATATGTAGTTACTCACACATGTACCACTGGGACATACATTCACTCACTAACACACTCTTACACACACTTACCCACCCATACAGTCTATCACAGATGCACTCTTGAAACCATCCACCCAGTGAATCACCCACTCACACATCTATGCACAGTCGCACACACCCCACCCACACAAACACTCAGGCACCCATACAGATACTCAGACAACCAATCAATAACTCATATAGACACTCATGCAGCTATTCACAAACCCATGCAGCCACTTACACAGCAACAGACAGACGGATACAGACATTCACCCAGTTTAGTCACTAACCCATGCATTCAGTAAGATACGTTTAATCACTCACTTATAGAGTTAGTCACGCACCTACTAAATCATCCATACAGACACTTATACACCCACTCATTCTTCAATACACCTTTCCCTATATATATTAAAAATATTTAAACTTTACAGAAACACACAGTCACTGGATGATGTCATCAGTTATGTCATTTGAGATGTCATCAGTGATGTCATCAGTGATGTCACTGACCATGTCATGAGTGATGTAATATGTGACGTCATCAGCAGTGCATTGAGGGGCGTGAGTTATAGTTAGCTGAACTAACTATAACGGGGGAATTTCACGGGTTTTGTACGAGTGCAATGTCCAACTAACTATAACTGTCCCTAAAACCTATGGTTTTTTCAGTGAATTTGTAAGGTTTTTAAATGCTAATTTCTAACTATAACGTGCCTGAAACCTATGGTTTTTTCAGTGAATTTCAAAGGTTTTTTAAATGCTAATTCCTAACTATAACATGTCTGAAACCTATGGTTTTTTCAGTAAATTTCAAAAGTTTTGTAAATGACAATTTTTAAATGTATTAATTGTTATATTTATTTTTTGATACTGATTTACTACATTTTTTTAAACTATTTATTTTTAGATATTTTATTTTTTAAATTACATTGTAATTACATTATACATTACATTACAAAATATACTTTCTCAGAATGAATTACTTTAGTTTAAATACTTTGCAAATAGGCAATAGACTTTTAAGTACAGTAGTTACAGTTGTTGCAATGGGCAACACAATTTCAAACACAATGCAACATTGAGCTCAATGTGAATTTCTAGTTAAATGCAAGTAGTTACTTTATGGATTACTTTTCTAACCACAGGACTGGATCCTAGATTCAGTCCTGCGACATCTCCTGTAAACAGTTGAGTAAAAGCGTTTTGGTTACAGTAGTGATTTTTAAGGAATATTATTGTATTTTAAAAGTTGACACTTAGAAACTTTTTCACATAGAATCACCAATGTTATCCTATGGGAGGAAATTCACTTAGCAGGTAAGTAGTGTTATCGTTACTTTTTCTTACTCAGTGGTGGATCCTGGATCCAGCACTGGTGCATCTCCTGTAAACAGTTGAAAGAATGCGTTTAAGTCATACAGGCGATTTTTAAGGAATATTTGTAGTTTGTGAAAATCGACACTTTGAAACTTTTCTGCTGAAAACCAGACAATGGATTCCTATGGAAGAAAATACAAGTTACTGGTAAGTACGCTTAAAATTACTTTTCAGGATCAGTACTGGGCTCAAAGATGCAGCACTGAGGTCTCTCCTGATAACAGGTGAGTAAATCGGAATTTGTAGTTCGGCTGATTTTAGAGGAATATTATAAAGTTCCAAAACTCCACACTTAGAAGAATTTCCAAGTGAAACCAGTCAATGTTAGCCTAAGGAAGGAAATTCAAGTTACTGGTAAGTACGGTTAAAATTACTTTTCAGGATCAGTACTGGGCTCAAAGATGCAGCACTGAGGTCTCTCCTGATAACAGGTGAGTAAATTGGAATTCGTAGTTCTGCTGATTTTAGAGGAATATTTGTATGTTTCAAAAATCGACACAGAGAAACTTTTTCAGCAAAAAGCAGGCAATGATATCCTATGGAAGGAAATACAAGTTACTGGTAAGTACGGTTAGAATTACTTTTCAGGGTCAGTGCTGGGCTAAAAGATGCAGCACTGGGTTCTCTCCTGATAACAGGTGAGTAAATCGGAATTCGTAGTTCGGCTGATTTTAGAGGAATATTATAAAGTTCCAAAACTCCACACTTAGAAGAATTTCCAAGTGAAACCAGTCAATGTTAGCCTATGGAAGGAAATTCAAGTTACTGGTAAGTACGGTTAAAATTACTTTTCAGGATCAGTACTGGGCTCAAAGATGCAGCACTGAGGTCTCTCCTGATAACAGGTGAGTAAATCGGAATTCGTAGTTCGGCTGATTTTAGAGGAATATTTGCACAATGGTGAAGGAAGGGGTGGGGCCTAAGGTGACATGTCTGCAAACACGCCCTGTGGCGCGTTTTAAGTTGGAGAATTAATTCTTCCTCAATCCCGAGGGTCCCTAAGGGCCAACTAGCCCACCAGATACCTCCAGTATGCGCCAGAGAGCTGCGTTGCAGAGAGGTGTTCAGAGGCCACGCCCCTTTTTGCACCTCTCTGCAACGCAGCTCTGTGGCGCTTTCTGGACGTACCTGGTGGGCTAGTTGGCCTCAGGGACCCTCAGGATTGAAGGGGATTTAATTCTCCATTTAAAACGCGCCACGGGGCCTGTTTGCACACATGTCACCTGAAGCCCCGCCCCTCCCTTCACCACTGTGCTAAACGCGCCCGTGGCGCATTTTAAGTTGGGGTATTAAGTCCCCTTGAATCATGAGGGTCCCTGGGGTCCAACTAGGCCACCCTGTACCTCCAGTATGCGCCAGGGAGCTGCGTTGCAGAGAGGTGTTTAGAGGCCATGCCCCTTTTTACACCTCTCTGCAACGCAGCTCTGTGGCGCTTTCTGGACGTACCTGTTGGGCTTGTTGGCCCCCAGGACCCTCAGGATTGAAGGTGATTTAATTCCCCATCTTAAAACGCGCCACGGGCCTGTTTGCACACATGTCACCTTTAGCCCCGCCCCCTCCCTTCACCACTGTGCAAACGCGCCCCGTGGCGCATACTGGAGGTTCCTGGTGGGCTAGTTGGCCTCCAGGGACCCCCATTATTCAAGGAGAATTACTTCCCTTCTTAAAACGCGCCAGGGGGCGTGTTTGCAGAGTGGTTAAGGGAGGGGGCGGGGCCTCCTGCACGATGCCGGTCTTTTTTTTTTTTTTGTATGGGAGGGGGGCTGCGTGGCCCCCCTTCCCTCGGCCACTTTTGGCCCCGGGGACCCCATCCCCCGGGGCCTGAGGATTTTCTTTTTTTTTTTAAATAAAAAAAAACGGGAAGAGGGCCGCGTGGCCCCCTTCCCTGGGCCTCTATTGGCCCCAGGGACCCCATCCCCGGGCATGCCCTCTTTTTTTGTAATTAAATATTTGGAGGGGGCTGCGTAGCCCCCTCCTCAGGCCATTTAAGGCCCGGGGACCCCATCCCCAGGGGCCGGCCTTTGCGTTTTTGTTTTTTTAAATAATTCCTTTTATTTGGGAGGGGGCTGCGTGGCCCCCTCCCGGGCCACTATGGCCCCGGGGACCCCATCCCCGGGGCCTGGCCACTCGTTGGGGACCGTGGGGGGTCCCCAATCCCTGCACTGTCCCGCCGGCTCCCTGCGTCCTGCGGGAGCCGGCATTGCTTTTCCATAAGAGGAGCTGCTGACATGCAGCTCCCCTTATGGAAAAGCAATTCTGCTTTGCTTCATTGAAGCGAGAGCAGGTTTCCCTGCTCTCGCTTCAATGAAGCAAAGCAAGTTTGCAATGGCAGGACGGGAGCCGCGAGGCTCACGTCCTGCCATTGCAAACAGCAGTGTCCCAGGGGTAGGCACCCCGGGACACTGCAGGAGCCGACCCTGGGGGTGGCGGTCCCCAGGGCCACCACAGGCTCCAGGAGGGGGCCCCCTCCCCACTTCTACATAGCCCCGGGGAGGTGGTGGTCCCCGGGGCTTCGGAGTCCGAAACGGACCCCCACATGTATTTTCTTAGTGCCCCGAGGAGGTGGCGGTCCCCAGGGCGTGTGGGGGGGCAGGAGCCCCCCCACACAGGTCATTGTTTATTAAAAAAAGAAGCCCCGGGGGGTGGCGGTCCCCGGGGCTGCGGGAGGGCGGAGAGCCCTCCTGCACCATTTTTTTTAAAAGCCCCGGGGAGTGGCATAAAATAAAAACCAACCCCCGCATGCCCCCGGGACTTGGCCCACCCGGGGGCAAAATAGCATCGAAGCACGGGAGACCGCGCTTCGATTTTTTTTTTTATCGGCTGGCTCCGCGCACCCAGCGTGTATTTTGCCGATTTAAAAAAAAATATATATATTTTTTTTTTTGCCCTGGGTGTCCTTGTAGGACCCCCTGAGCAGGCCAAGGGGGTCAGGGTGTTTCTACCCTGCCCCCTTTTTGCGTTTTGCGCGATTGTTTTTACTGTTTTCTTGTGACTCGGTTCTACCGAGTCACAAGATGGCTGCCAACACTTCCTGGTTTGGAGTGTTGACAGCCAATTAGCATACAGCTGGTCATCGGGAGGGTGCGCGGAACCTCCGCGGCCATAGATATATATGTGTTTTTACTTTTGATTTTCTCAGCAACTACTGAACGGATTTACACCATTTAACAAAAAGGGTTCTTTCTGAACCAAGAACTACCTCTTTGCCAAATTTGGTGTAATTCCGTTCAGCAGTTCGGGCTGTAGCCGTGGCTAAAGTTTCCTATGGAAAAATGAATGGGGAAAACACGTTTGGGACCCCCCTTTTTTCTCGGCCCCCGCTTGACGAATCACCCCGAGACTTTCAGGATAGGAGCGGACCGGAGCGGGCCACAAAGTTTGAAAATTTCGCGAAGATTCGTCAACTGGCGCCAAAGTTATTTCAAATAGAATGTTGCGGATTTCCTATGGAAAATAGGTCCTAACTATAACTATCTACTGGCAACCGCCAGTATATTATATATATATATATATATATATATA